>SRLM01002571.1:21008-85902 GCA_015708895.1 Populus ilicifolia | reverse complement strand
CTTACCTTTTGTCTTGTCGAGTTTGCATGTCAGCATCCTAACACCTCTCAGATGTTACTATGTGTTCATGCCATATCCTGATGATGGAAATGGATACGTTCTTTCAATTACAGGGAATAACATTGAAACTGCAGCCTGGCTCGAAAGTTGCTCTTGTTGGCCTGAGTGGTGGAGGAAAAGTACCATTCCTTTACTTTTTTCTATTCTTTTAAGAAATAAACCGAGTTCTTTTGCTGCTTAAGTATTTATACAGAACATTCCAATTTGAGTGCGTATAGACTAAGTTTGAGGTTTGAAACATAAAGTTGAACGTCACATGCCTCTTATGCTTATATTATTTTGCCTGTGCAGACCACAGTAGCAAACTTGATTGAAAGGTTTTATGACCCAATCAAGGGAAAGGTTCTCTTAAATGGAGTTCCTCTAGTAGAAATATCACACGAACATCTACACAGGAAGGTAATTTTCATTTTCCCTTTTCATGTCAGATAGGAAAAACAAAAGTGATATGTACTCTGTTTCTCCTTGACATGAGACGCTCGTATAAATTTTAGATATGCTTGATTAGTTTTTTGTGTTTCATTACTTGGTTCTGTTATGGTCCAGAGCTTTTCTATCCATAATAGACACAGCCCTTTGTTATATTTGTACAGATCAGTATAGTGAGCCAGGAGCCTGTTCTTTTCAACTGCTCTATAGAGCAGAATATAGCCTATGGGTGTGAGGGTAAAGCCAGTAGCATGGATATAGAAAATGCAGCGGTAAGTTTTCTACCTCTTCTAACTTGCCACACAATTCCTCTAACTTTAACTTTCAGCTCTAGCTAACGTAACGTTGATATTGCAGAAAATGGCTAATGCACATGATTTCATATCAAAATTCCCAGATAAATATCAAACTTTCGTAGGAGAACGTGGGCTAAGACTTTCAGGTGGTCAGAAACAGAGGGTAGCAATTGCTAGAGCCATACTGATGAACCCAAGGATCCTCCTCCTTGATGAAGCGACTAGTGCTTTGGATGCTGAAAGTGAATATCTAGTGCAGGTCAGTTTGCATGACAACCTAACAGTCTTCGTTTTAGTTTCCTAGATTTATTTTTTTTTCCCAAATCTTGATATTATTTCCCACATAATTTTTTTACAAGTTATGATCTCATGGTGGAAATTTTGCAGGATGCCATGGATTCTCTAATGAAGGGAAGGACTGTTCTGGTTATAGCCCACAGGTTATCAACTGTTCAAAGTGCGGACATTGTGGCAGTTGTTTCTGATGGTCAGATAGTGGAGAGGGGCACTCATGAAGAGCTCCTTAGCAAGGATGGGGTCTACACTGCACTAGTGAAAAGACAACTAGAAGGACCCAAAACAGAAGTCTAGTTTGAAACCCTAAACTATGAACCATAAACGTGGTGGTGAAAGTGAAGCTACGAAGCTCTATGGTTAATGAGGATATCTTATGTAGAAAATGATTTTCCTTATTACTTCTATTTACAATATACAGCTATATATATGAAGATTTGTTTGCCTGTTACATAAATTGTAAGTAGCGGTAAAGACTATTATTATTAAGAATCAAAACTGATCTTTGGTTATTCAATTAGTTTTCATTAAGAAAAAAAAATCTCTTTCTAATCTTCAGAGACATAATCAGATAAGGAAATCTTCTTAACATCCTCATTCAAACTTGGCAGGCTTGCCCAAACAAGTTTACGAGTAAAAAGAATATGACAATGCTTGTGAAGAGGCATACTAAGATGATCTACAAGCTAATTTATTGAAGTGATAAAGCAAACATGATGGCTTTGAAGTGACTTTCTAATGAACAAAGTGATAATCAAATTTAATATGTTTAGGATAAGCATGAAACATCAAATTAGAAGCCATATAGGTAGCACTGAGTTTATCACAATGCAAGAGAATGAGAAACTGAATATGAGAACTAAGTACATAAAAAAGTAGGCTAACCAAGTAAACTCTACACTAGCATGAGAAAAAGAGTGATACTCAGACTTAGCACTGGAATGAACAGTGATAGGTTGCTTTTTAAAGCATTAAGAAACCAAGTTAGTGCCAAGATAAATAAGATAATTAGACGTTAAACGGCGAGAATCTAACCAACCAGCCCAATTGGCATCCACGTAGGCAGTAAAATAAGTAGGATGGGGTTGAGGACTAAAGAACAAGCCATAGTCCAATGAGCTTTAGATGTAGCAAAGGATACGCTTAGTAGCAATCAAGTGAGGGAGCCACGTGAGGGATGCGTGGCTGACTCATGAACTAAGTAATAGAATTAACAGTAAAGGCAATGTCAGGGTGAGTGATCGTCAAATACTTTAAAGATCTAATAATTTCCTGAAAAACCGATGGATTGGGAAGGAGAGCACCATCAATAGAAGTGAGAATAGTCATTGCCGACATCAAAGTACTAATTGGTTTACTAAGAAGCATATCATGTTTAACAAAAAGATCATATGTATATTCAAATTGACTTATATAAACACCTTTATTTTAAGATGTAACCTATAAACCAAAAAAGTAGTGTAGATTGCCAAGATCTTTAATTTCAAAGCCTTGACCTAAAGCATCAATAAAACTTTGTAAAAGTCTATCATCATTGCTTGTGACCATAATGTCATCAACATAGAGGACAAAATAAATGATATGACACCCGAATTGGAAAACCAACAAAGATGAATTGGCCAAGCTTTGAACAAAGTCAATTGGTAGTAAGAAGCATGTCATACAATGAAACCACACACAAGGAGCTTGCTTAAGGCCATAAATGACCTTGTTGAGCTTGCAAACATGAGATGACCACAATAGATCAATAAATCTTAGTGGTTAAGTCATATAAACATCTTCTTTAAAAATACCATGAAGAAGCACGTTCTTAACGTCTAATTAATGAAAAGATCAGCCTCTAGATATAATAAGAGAAAGCACATTATGAATAGTTGTAGGTTTAAAACAGGGCTAAAAATATTTATATAGTCTATACCTTATTGTTGATGAAATCCTTTAGCCACAAGTTGCGCTTTATGATGTTTAATTCTACTATCTGGTTTGTGTTTTACTTGAAATACCCATTAACAGCCAACAAGATTTTGAGATGAAGATAAGGGAACCCATGTCCAAGTTTTATTTTTTAGTATATTATTGATTTCATCAACGATTGCAGCACATCATATCATATATTTAGAAGTTTGAGTGTAGCATGTAGACTCTACAGTTTCAATGAAAGTGAGGAAAGCACAAGGAATTGGATATTCAAAAGTACCATCTACGTGAATTTTAGGCTGCACAATACCATGTTATAAACGTGTCCTCTTGGGTGGAAAAGGTGGTGTTCATGGTGGTGCAGAAAGGGACTAAGGAGTAGATGGTAAAGATATGAATGGTGTTGGAGGATGAAGGATAAGAGAAGGATCACCTGAGACCAAATGTAGAATTGTTGCATTAGAAACATATGGTTGAAGAGAGTTGGATGTGATATGTGAAGTATCTAGACATAGTGAATGGTAGCGCTAATAAATGAGGATAGGGGTAGTGATGGGCGCTGAAGACTAAGACAAAGCCTATAGTGCTGTAGTTGGGAATTCAATACCCACTTCATACTGCTCTGGTTAAGACACAAAGCAAGGAGAATTGTTCTTCTCAATAGGTGTGTTTAGGCCAGAAAAAGCAAGTTGTAAGAGTCTTGAACTAGATAAAAGTATGAACTCTAATAAGTCAGCATCAAGAACTAAATGTGCTTGTAATTATTTATAAGGAAAAATTATTTCATTAAAAATAACATACCTAGAAATATAGACACGACCGATGGTAGAATCTAAATAATGATAACCTTTATGTTGAGAATTATAACCAAGAAAGATACATTCAATGCTATAACTTGAAAATTTATCAAAGACATAAAACCTAAGATGAGAAAAATAGAACATCTAAAAACACGAAAAGAGGAATAAAAAGGTGGGCTACCATAAAGACCAGTATGTGGAGTATTCCAATTAAAAGTGGGTATAGAAAAAATATTAATAAAATAACATAGGTCAAAACAGCTTTAATCCAAAGATGATATAAAGCACTAGAAATGAGAAGGAGATTATGAGTCATTATAGCAAATGGAGGTGCTTGTGTTCGGCAAGACCATTTTATTGTGGTGTATGGGGGCAAGAAAATCATATTAAATTCCTAAGGATTTACAATAATGAGAAAGGACATTATTGACATATTTTATCTCATTGTTCCCTTAAGAAATTGGATGGTATGGTGAAAGATATTTTAATTTATGGCAACTAAAGTTTGAAAATGAGTGGGGATTTTAGTTTTGCAACGCAAAGGATAAATCTAAGTGTAGCACGAGAATTCATTCATAAATAGAACATAATATTTGAAACCACCTATAGAAATGGTAGATGAGGACTAGACATAACTATGAATAATATGAAAATAAGTGGTAGTAGTCTCTTTATTGGAATTAAAAAGTAATCGGTGAAACCTACTAAGTGCATAATCTCAACAAAAAGAATAAAAAGATAATTTGGAATTAATTGTAAAACCTATACATGCTAAGACATTTGATAATGGATGACTCAAACAACTGTGCTAGATGGAGGAGTGAACAAAAGTAAAGGTTTGTGGAGAAATAGAGACGCTTGACAAATTAAGCGGATATATACCATTTTTACAAAGGTCCTAAAACAATAGACATACAGTATGTAGGCAATAGATTTGATAGAAGTCAGGTGCAAAAAGGAAAAAAAAACATAATTGTTTTTAGTAAAATAAGTAACAGATACAAAAATTTTATAAATAAATAAAATACAAAAGATATTTATAAAGTAAAGGTGGAAGAGCCTGATAAAAAAAGAAGCTTATTATGGAAAATAGGCATTGAGTCCTCATTACCCATACAGCCATTATGCGGCCCACCATGAAGAATTATTAATGGGCATGGATGTCATGTGATGAGTTGTCTAGATACCAATTTAGCATAGTATACTCCAACAAATAGCGTGATGGTATTTGGACCGGAATTTCTATTTTAGCATTGAGAGAGCCCATGTTCACTTGAGTGACAACTGGGACACCATTGGGGTGTTAGGCCTAGAAAACCATTTGGTGGGGGACGAGCAGCCCAAGCTGGTGAAGTAAACAGCCTCCATGGAGGCACATGTTGTTGTTGTATGGGAAAAGAAAATATAACATATGATTGTGGATTAGCTCGCTGCTGAGAATAATGACCACGTCTGAAGCGGCCTTTGCTAGGACGACCACTGGTGGGAAATTAGTGGCCGGTATTAGGGCGGTTATCACAACGGGTAAAAGGAGTTTAGCTATAATTGAAAAAGATGATAGCTCTAGGGGAATCAACAGAACGGGATTGTTGGGCATCAAAGGAGAGAATTTGAGCCCGAAGTTTAATGAAATCAGTGAGTAAAGGATTTTGAGTGAGGACGGTACAGAGTATGAGGTAATCAGGGCCAAGATGATGAAGAGTGGCAATGACTAAGTCCTCGTCAGGAACAGACTTGTTAATAAAGATCAAAGCATCAGCAATTGATTTAGCATGACAAAGATAGGCGTCAACAGATTGAGTGCCTTTATTGAGATCAAGAAGTTTCATTTTGAGAGTGGTAGCACTAGCTACAAACTTCTGGAAAAAGTGATATTCAAAGCAGTCTCAAATTGTCTTTGATGTATCGAAACCAATGATAAGCTGTGTGATGTTTTCTGTTAAAGTGGTGGTGAGAATGCTAATGATTGTTTGGTCAACGGTGAACTAGGCACCATGGTCAGGATTAGGAATGGATCATGTTGGTTGAGTGTCAGTGGCAGTAATGAGAATGATAAGGTTTGATTTGTCGAAGTCAAGTAAGGTAATTGGTTTTAGTAAGTATGGTGAATTGAGAAGTATTTTGAGATAGAGCAGTGGAGGAAGGGATGTGATCATGGAAAAGAAAAGGGGGAAAAGGAGACGCTAAAGGAAGAGAGACAGGTGAGGATCGTAGGTTTAGGTTGATACCATGTAGAAAATGATTTTCCATTATTACTTCTGTTTACAATAGACAACTAAATATAGGAAGATTTATTTGACTGTTATATGAATTATAATTAGCAGTAAAGACAATAATTATTAAGAATCAAAACTAATCTTCGGTTACTCAATCAATTTTGAATGAGAAGAGAAAATTTCTCTCTGATCTTCAGTTGCACAATCAGAAGAGAGAATCTTTCGAACATCTTATGACCAAGTCCTTATCGTTTCCTGTAATATTGAGAAGGGAAAACAGAGAGGAGTTGATTTGCCAAGATAATCCATGGCTGACATTTCATGTTTGCCTATTCGGCCATTTGGATTACCATACTGACTCGTCAAAATTATTAGAGAAAATCATGTGTCCTCGTCTAACAGTGGACATCTTCGAATTGCTTCAGTCTTTATGGTTAATACAAGACATCTACAAATGTTAGGCTCCCACAGTTGAGTTATTGACGTTCTGTCCCCATATTTGCAGAGTGAAAGCTCAAAACCAAGCCATGCAGATCCACAGCTCTTTCAAAGAACAGTAGAGCAATGAAACTTGAACCTGCTTGCGAATTGAGACTATATAGGTAAAGGGGGGGGCTAGTCTTCACGCCATAATCCCATGTCTTGAAATTTACCTTGTTTTAGCTGTTGTTCTTCACTTACCATGGTGATCATTGCCTGCTATGTTGAGATGTCAAATTTCTAATAATCCAAACCTCAATATGAAGCTCCGGGTACGTGTTGGTTGATAACTGCAAGAGGACAGTCGCATGCACGAGTCTGCCATGATCACTTAAAAATCAACTTCTAGAATAACTTGAATTTCCTTCCTTCACAGCTTCTAGCTGTCACAAAATTATTTTAAAAAAATGGTTAATTACGCTTTTTTTTGTTAGATTAAAAGTAGGGAATATTTATTTTATTAAAACTTTTTTGAAATTATTCTCCAACAAAAATTCTCTAACATAAAATATTAACATAATTAAAACAAATTGCAAGTTAATTAAAAATTGATATTAAAAAATCATTGGTTGTTCTGATTTTATAAATACTAAGGCCATGTTTATTTCCCGAAAAATAATTTATAGAAAATCAATTTCTAAATTTTTCTGTGTTTGTTTGTCATTATAAAAATTAATCAACAAAAAATATTTTTCAATCAATGAAAAACATTTTCTAGTCAACGGAAAATACTTTATGGTCAATGAAAAATATTTTCTATTCAACAAAAAATATTTTTCAGTTAAAGAAAAATTTGGTTTGGTTTTCAGGAAAGTGTTTTTCTTTTTAACTATATTTGTTTTTCAGAAAGTTGTTTCTGAGAAAACACTTTCCAAACTTTTTTGTATTTGTTTTCTAGAAAGTTTTTGAAAAATCACTTTCCAAACTTTCTTGTGTTTATTTGTTGTTAGGAAAGTTGGTAAATGAAAAACACTTTTCAGTCAGAAAAATTTGGCTTGATTTTCAGGAAAGTGTTTTCCTGAAAAATTTAGGAAAAAAACACTTTCTGAAAGTTGTGAAAAAATTAAAAATATCATTATTTGCTAATTATATCAAATTTGATTCTCAAACTTTTGATTGCTATATATATTTTGTTTGAATATTTATTTTTCAATTTTATTTCTTAAAATTTAATTTTTATATTAACTTTAGTCCTCATTTTTATAATTGTTATTTAATTTTCTTCTATTATTTTTTTATTAAAATTTTTTATCTATCAAATTTGGTCCTCATTCTTTTGATTGTTACTTATTTTATTTGAAATATTTTATAAAATAATAATTATTATTATTTTAATTTCTTCATCTTTTTTTTTAGATTTAATCTTTATTATTTTGACTATTATTTATTTTATTCGAGATAATTTATGAAATTTTTTTTAATTTTATTATTATTCAACTTTTTAATTTTTTTCTCATTATTTTAATAAACTTGATAAAAATAAAACATTAATAAATTATTTTCCAGTTCATTTTCTATAACATAACCAAATACTGAAAAGTGTTTTCCAGTTTATTTTCTATAACACTACCAAACATTGAAAAATAATTTACTTTTTAGAAATTTTTTTTTTTTAAAATTCACTTTACAAAAATTCATTTTCCCTAAAATTCACTTTAAAAAAAACAACTTTTCTACAAACAAATAGAGCCTAAATCTCTTTATCTTGTATTGAAAGAACACCATATTTTTTTAAACTGTATATTATAAAAAGTTAAAAAATTAGAACATTGACTTTTAGAACATTAAAAATATTAGAAAGAAAAGGATATTGATGAAATAAACTAGATTTTAAGGTTAATCGACACTCAGCTCTACTGAAACAATAGTTTTAAAATTGAACCCAATTTCATTGTAAAATAAATTTTTAACTTATAAGGAATGTGCTTGGACTTAAATTTGATGTAAGATATTTTTTTAGCCCATACAATATTATGTTTTGTCAATCTAGTTTGTTTAGCTAGCCCATGAATAAATATTTTTAACAATAACGTTTAACTTCTTGAATAATTTTCTATAAAAAAAAATAATAATTTCTAAAACAAAAAAAATTAAGGTTTTATTTATACCAGCTAATTAAAGTTAAACAATGAGACTTAATTTTACTAATCACCATAATTAATTTTGCTTTAATTTTGATTTAAAAAATCAAGAGATTGAAATGGGATGTTATACAACACTAAACAATACATCTTTTACCTTCCTTCAAACATTTTTTTTGCTATGTTTTCTTTAGTTATTCTAGAGCCTGGATTGAAATTTTCATATAAAAGTTTTCATCTAATTTGATTGAAAAGTTTTTGTGTTTTTATTATTTTTTATATATTTTAATTTTTTTTTATCTGTTTGTTTTTTAGTTGACTCAATCAAGTCAACCTAATAATTTCTACCCAGTCGAGTTTGCCAAACCAGATCAACTCATTTAGGTTAACCAGGCTAAAATAAAAAATATAAAATAATATTAATAAAAAATATAAAATTAATTTTTGCTTTTTTTTTTATTTTAAGATGTGTTTAGGAAAATTCCTTTTAAACCTCTTAGGATTTTCTTTTCATTCTCAAGAAAACTATAAAAAAAAAATTTGTGTTGTATATTGTCAAATTCTCAAAAATATATAAAAATATATATTTTCATATGAAAACAAAAAAAATATGTGTGTTTTCGCATGCATTTTAGGATATAATAATTAATTTGCTAAATTCATGAGAATTTGATCAATATTAAACCTACAATTGAGACTGGTATTTAAAATATTAAAAGTTAATTATAAAATTCTTAGAGTTATCCTAAATTTTTATCAATTTTAATTATAAATGCTTTTCACTATAATACACAAACTATGAAAAATGTTTTTCCTTAAGAATAATACACAGAATATAGGTATACGAATCTAGGTATACGAATCTGTAATAAAATTTTACATACTGGATTTATTTATACGAGTAAATATCAATTCTAAACCTCTAAACCACATCAAACCATACAAAGCAACTTCTCCCATGCTAGCACATTCCCTAACTACTCAATTTCTTATCTTTGATTTTTTGATAAAATCAATATACCCGAGTTCTCTAACGACTCTGAACTAAATAACTAAATGGTAACTTCTTTGATTTTCTTTTTGTCTTTCACACCCATGCGACAAAGCCTATTAGTGCAGAGAAAAAAAGATTTTTTTAATATAGAAAAAAATATTTTATTTTAAATATCTCAACTTAAAAAAATAATATATTTTTAATATAAAATAAAACAATTAAAATATTCTTTCAAACTTTATTATTTATTATAAAAAGTATTATTGTTAAATTTCTGAGATGGTTATAACGGTAATGAGAAACAGATTTCTCATCTTGGAAAAGCTATAATTTGCTACTTTTAAAACTCAGCAAAAATTACAGTTTTAAACTCCAGTTTTATTGGGGGTTCGTTGCCAAACCACATGTTAAGAAAATTACCTAACAGGTTTTGGTCGGTCATGACAGAGGATGTGTCCAACCACTCATATTCTTTTTCTTTCACCATTATTTCATTTCTTTTTCCTTTTCTTTTTCTCTCGTATTCCTTACTGAAAAATAAATTAAATAACTTTTGAATTAAAGCTAAAATTCCAAAAATTATAGGAAAAATAATATGCAGAACAAAAGGTTTTTTTTTTATTTTACACTTTGATTCTCTTTTTTAATTTTATCTCTTCTTAATAAATTTTTATAAATTAATTAGGACATAAAAAACTGTAATTGAAAAAAGTTTCAAATATAAAGATTGAAAAATAAAAAACCATGCTTGCTATAGACCCAGTCATTTTAGTATATGTTGTGATTTAGTATAAAATAAAAATAACATTTTATAATAATTATATAATAATATTTTTTTAATATCAAACCACACGATGCCACTGTTATTATATTCAGACCCGCGGCCTGGATAACTTGTCCTTTAGCCGGGTGTAAAGAAAGGTCGATTAGCATGACTCCGTTAAAATTAAATTTGATTTAAAAAAAATTATAACAATAATATTTTTAATTTTTTTTAAAAAATAAATTTTATCAATATAGATAAATATGTATTAGATCAACCCCATGACTTGAATTTCATGACCATGAAAAATGCACGAGTAAGAGTGTAGTTAAAAAGTAAAGCTTGCATTTAAGAGTTATCAAAGAGTGAAATAATGTTTTTTAAATAATTTTTTTATTAAAATATATATTAATAATTTTTTATTTTTAAAATCAATTTGAAAATATTAAAAATAAATTAATTTAAAATAAATAAATAATAAAAAATTTAAATTTTTTAAAATACAAAAGCAAAAAAGTGACTGAAAATAACGAAAGTGCAGCAGGCACCGGAGTCTCTTTATTTTCTTTAAGTTTTGTAAGTCTTACAAAATTATCATCGTTTATTTATCATAACAATATAGAGTGTGTATTTAAAATGATTTTGAAAATAAAATTTGATCTTCGCTGATAATTGGGGAAGCAAAAGCTCGTTGTCTCTGGAACATCATGGTAATTGGAAGATTAATGTCAGTTTTTGGGTGTTATTTTTTAATTTAAAAGCAGGATTGTGTATTGATGAGCTTTTGATGTCATGTTAATTTAAAAGCAAGGAACTGTCCTTGATTACAAAACCATCTCAAGAAAAAACCCAGAAAAAGGAAATGCAGAGACTTCTTTCTCTTAGAAATGCCCCATCGAACCTCCCCAGAAAGCTCCCAAACAACTCTTCACTTCTCCCATCTCAAGAAAAAACCCAGAAAAAGGAAATGCAGAGACTTCTTTCTCTTAGAAATGCCCCATCGAACCTCCCCAGAAAACTCCCAAACAACTCTTCACTTCTCCCATCTCAACCCTATAAAAGCTTCACAAAACCAACCCACCATTACCAAAACCATATTTTAAGCTCCTCTCTAACAATCCACTCACCGTGCCACTCATACCAGAATTTTTCACCCAAAATTCTTCATGGGTTTCTCTCCGAGCAGTTTTTGTCCATTTTATCAAACACCCATTTCAGGGTTTCAACCAAAAGTCTCACAGAATGCAAAGTTGGCTTCTTTATACGTCGGTTTGAGAGAGGTAGCCTTGGCTGGTAATTTGTTAATTCTTTGATGTTGCTTCTAATTGGTTTTTGAGAAAACGTAAGGAACTCGAGAGAAAGCTTATTTTCTTAACGTTTTATCACAGTAATGTAAGAATCTGTCGTCACTTGTGTACTTAATCGTTTTGGATTCCTTGGGTTGTGTTCATAGCAGATTCTTGTTTGATGTAACTGGTGAGAGAGGAAAGGCAGTATCAGTAGCTCGGGCTCAGAAGCAGTGTGCGTGTCAGCTATTGATTTGACAACAGCATAGCAGGGTCTTCTTTTAGACAGAGCTGTTTTCACTGCTCAGTGCTCACAAAAGCTCTTTAACCATGCATTGCCGACAAAAGTGAAATGAGGCTTGTTGCTTGGAATTTATTTCCTTTATGAAGGGTAAAGTAGGTTTTATCAAGCGCTGCTGGAGAGATAAACTTGTGGTATATCTGTCTCTGTGCATAAGAATCTCCATCCTTGAGGTAAAAATAAAAATAAAAAATGGCCCCTTAACTTTCTTCAATAAAATATGTCTGTGATAGGTGGAGTAATATTTGGGTTTTTTTTTAAAAAAAAAAATTAGGACAATAAACTAAAACATATGACGGGGACGTTTAGTGTATGTCGCAATTCCGAAGCTGGAAAATTATTTATAGTGCTTTCAATAGCCATAATTTAAAATATTATATTTTTTAAGTACGATATTAATTAAAAATTAAATCAATTGAATATCAGTAAAATATACAAACATTATCTCTCTCTTCAAAAACCACCGAAATAAATAGACATAAAATTAATTAAATTTTAAATAAATCAAACACCAGTAAAACACATAAATATTGTTTTTCTCATAGAACCTACTAACACGTGTTTGTCTTGAAAAAACTTATTAATCACTTTGATTTTTCTCTTAAAACAATTAAAAATCAAACTTATTTTAGTGTTTAAGTATTTTTTTTATGTTTTTATGTTAAAAATTCATTGTTCTTTTTGTTTTTTTGATTGTTGCTGCCCTTGCCCAGTCTTTTTTATAATTTTATAAAGTAAACATACTACATTATTATTAATTTGCATTTGATTTGGTTGATGTTCAATAATTATTTAGATGGGTTTACAGTGAATCTTTAAGTTTTTTAAGTTAAAGATAAATTAATCAAGAATACAATCAATTAGAGTTTATTAGATTCAATTTAACATAAAAATAAGTTAAGTTAATTATGAATTAATTATGTGCTATGTTTAATTTAGATTAAGTTATCTAATTAGAAAGTTTGTGTATATTATTGAAAACATTAATATGGTTGAATTATAATGTATTGCATGTTTCATTGAATTGTTGATAAATTGATGGATTTAATATTTTTTTATATTCTATTATTTTTCTATGAATTTATGTTTGATTTAATGAAATTGATCATGACAATATCAATTGATAATGTATCATGAATTATGTTTAGTTTTTTTATTAAGTTTGTTTTAATGTTAAATTTTAGGAATTTGATTGAATTTGCTATAAATAATGGTAGGAGTAGTTTGTTGTTAATTGGTAATTTAGGTATGTCATATATAAAAATAAAAGAAACCATTTGTCATGAAATCATATGGAACTATAATGATATTAATGTTAAAATAATTTGGAGGAGTTAAATTAATGAACAACAATATTCTCTTGAACCAACTATGTGTGATGGTAGTTATAAGACAATGATTAATTCTTTCATTCAAAGTGGTTTAAACATGAAGATATTATATATGAGCAGTCCAGCAAAATCTTTGTGTGTCCTAATTTCTCTTAGTTCTTGAAATTTAGTTGATATAAGTGAAAATAGATTATTGTTGGATGATTTGTTGTAAAGGTAAGTGATATTATGATTAACAATCTTTTTGTTGATTAACATAGATTTGACTATTGTAAACCTAATGACAATGGAGATGATGTTGATGATGATGTTGATAATGATAATAATATTAAGGATGAGATTATTTATCATATTCCTAAATTTGAAAATGTTTTGAGGTCTAGTTTTGTTGTTTTTCACATGATTGGATACTTAGTTATAAACATGTGCCAGGAGGGTCTAATTTGGAGGTTGGTGAAACACTTAGTAGTAAAAATAAATTGGTTAATATTGTTAAGTTGTGGCATAATCGAACTCCATATTTGTTCAATTACAATGTGTGCAATCACTAGAATATAAGTGTTATTTATGTGAGGGATTTTATAAGAGATCGAAATCATCTAAGATAACAAAGTTAAGAGTATCACATATATGTTTCGATATTTATCCAAAAAAACACCATCAACTTAATGCAAATTTTATTGCTAGTGCTATATTAACCCTTGTAATGAATATTCTTTCAATGACAGTTGAAGTATATAAGATGAAATAAAATTGAATTACAAGTATAAAATATTAGATGACAAAGCATGAGTTACAAAATAGAAAGTGATTGAGCATCTTTTTGATTCATACGAGGAGTCTTTTGAAAAATTGCTTAGGTTGTTATTGGTAACAAAAAAATCAAATTCTAGAATGGTTGTTGATCGGAGACAAAAAAGAGATCTTAATGATAGTTAAGTGGTTTTTTGAAGAGTTTTTTTAGTTATTTAGATCTTGTGTTAAAGGTTTCAAGTACTATAAATCATTTATCAAAGACATATTTATGTGGGTAATATGATGAGCAATTATTGATTGCAATTGTTTTTTATGCAAATAATGAGATATTATCGTTAGCTTTTTATAATTGTTGATGAAAAAATAGTGATAATTGGAGATGATTTTTGCTTTTCTTACAAAGATATATTACTGATGGTACAATCGATATATATATATATATAATATCAAATATATATGTAAGCATAAAAAATAAAGTAGCAAAAATTTAACATTAACTTTTAGAATGCTATCAGTATTGTGCCAAATATTTTGTTAGTAACTTTAATTATAAATTTAAAGACTCAGCTACCATAACAAGATGGATGTATAAGAAGGTCATATATATTATAGGTGTAGTATATACAATGACTGACACATGGCATAATAGAAAAATATGTTGTAATCAACAATGTATATATAACAATTTGTTAGGTCATATTATGATATATTATAATATTTTTTAAGTATATTAAACTTATATAATTTTACATCAATCATATATATTATTACATAGAAAGTCATGCACTCGAGGTGGTAAATTGTCTGATCATGATGAGCATCCATATTTAAATGATGATCAAGTTGAGCATTACTATAAGCATAAAGATCATGCCAATGATATTCATATTAAGCGTGAGTTAGTATATGCCTACCAAACCCATTAATACTTTTATCCTGTGATTGCAAAATCGACAACGATTGAAGGATATATTTAATGGCATTGTAAAAATATCTAACTTTAATATATTTTAATTTAATTATCATTAAATATTATATTTTAAATAATTATAATTTAAATTGTTATATACAATCAGACCATTATTTGCTGGCATGCATGTAGGCGAATTTGATTATATAAGTGAGTCTTACTATATGTGGTCTAGACTAGTTTTTTTATATGCCAATTGTTTTTATCATATCAAGCTTGATTGTGGCTTGATCCATGCATTGATTGAGCGATAAAAATATGAGATATAAATATTCCATCTTAAACATGAAGAGATGACACTAGCATTACAAGACATTACGATTTTGCTTGAATTGTCCATTAATGAAATGACAATCACATCTACGAGTGTTCATAATAGAATTGTGTTATATGAGCTAACATTTGGATTAACACCCTTTTTTTCTGAATTAAAGATGGTAGCATATGTTTTAAGTCGATTGAGGAGATATTTTTGACACTACTAGATAATAATGACGAGAAGGTTTTATGAGGTATAAAATTAATTATGATTTAAATATGTTAATTATTTATTATAATTATGTTAATTATCATAATAATTTTAATTTATTTATAGACATATTAGAGCACATATACTTTATTTGTTTGGTAATGTATTATTTACTAACCTTAAATAAAAATACGTTCTTTTACTTTATTTAATGTTTCTGCGGAATTTCAATGCCATCCCCCACATATAGCTGCTGGGGATTTGCTATATTTTTTAAACTAACATGTTTTTAATGCTAGGTGGTAGTGTTGGATTAATTTTTGAAAATAATTATGTTTGCATTTTATCAGCAAGCTTGATAAACAACGTACTATTCATATATTTTTTAAACTATTTATTAAATAAAATAATTAACTACATCCACTTATTATTGTTTGATTTTCGTATTATAATCTGCAGAGCATGCGAACACCTTAATTGGAGAGAAGATTGAAGTTTGAGATAGAAAAGATATAACAGATGAAGAATCAAAAATAAATCAATTACTTTTACCTTAATTGAAGTATGAGATGGTGAAGATATAATAAATCCGGCGTAGAACCCAAAACAAATCAAAACTCAGATTAAAAAAAAAAACACACAAAGATTAACATAAGCTAATAAAAAAGGTTGAGCTGTAAAAAAAGATTGGAACTTTATTCACAAAGTGTGAGAAATTCAAGGAGCTGTTATATATAGTGTTTAAAAAATTAATTTTTTATATTTTTTTACTTCAAATTAATTTTAAATTATTTTAATATATTAATGCTAAAAATAATTTTTAAAATTTATTAAAAAATATAATTTTAATATATTTTTAAATAATTTTTTTTTTAAAAACAATAATTATACACTCCTAACAATACTCATGATAATGACAAGATGACGAGGGTTTTAGGGAAGGGATAAGATGTGTGTGTGCGCGTAAAATACAAATGTCATTATAAGAAAATAACAGGGTTATTGTTGTAAACAACAATCATTTACCTAGAGAATAGATGGAGAAGCACCTTTTCCATGATGCTTACAGTAGTGGGTGGGAGAATTTGGGAACATCTTTTAGTTGTTTTCCAGCCCAAGCTTTATAAGGGAAAATGAAAAAGTCCTTTTCTTTTCTCTAATTTCTATAAATAATGCATTTTTATATTGTTCTTGGAAAAATAGAGACACCCTTAGGCTTTTCCTTGTGTTCTGCATGAAAACTAAAAGTAAAACAACAACAAACTCTGATATAATCTACAGTGCTAATTATCCCTACTCCTTTTATTTTTATACATTTTGATTTTCATTCCTCTCTGGTGGGAGACACAATAACCTCATCTTTATATTTTAATTTTCCTACGCTTTCCTCACGAAGGGAAAATTTTCCCTGAAAAAAAACGAAAAGAAAGATGAGATGGGAAAGGGTGCGGCAAGGAGTTCAAATAGAAGAGTTAAATGGGCCAGGGAAGAGGTGGGGACACACTTGTAATTCAATCAAAGGAGGAAGATTTCTATATGTTTTTGGTGGCTATGGCAAGGATAACTGCCAGACCAACCAAGTTCATGTCTTTGATACTGGTGGGTCTTCACTTCTTCTACTTCTGTTGTCTTTAATTGTTGGGCGTCTTTCTTTTATAGTCTTGTGCAATTTTGGGTGGTTTTGTTTGGTGCTTATATAAAATTCGATTCCTTTTCCTTTTATTTTTGTTATAATGAGAAGTCATTAATTTTTTTTTTGGGGGATTTTTTGGATTTATTTTTGTGTTTTTTGGCATTAATTTTGTCAGTTAATGATTGGTGCTTAGAGGAAGTGTGATTATTGGAGTTATTTCACTCTTTTTTTTTCCTGTAACTTGTTGATTTGCTTTTTTATTGGAGTGTTGTTAGACTTGTTTGGTATTTGAAATTACTTGAAAGTTGATTAATGTCCTGTTTTAGAGTCAATGTAATATGGGACCATGAAAGTTTCTATCCCACCTAATGGGATTTGATCATATCGTACTCTATAGTGCAAGTTGCTTTTGCTCCTTGTGAGATTTCATCTTCTCTTGCTGGGGTGCTCGTGGTCTTCTTTGGGATAATTTTTTCAATGTTCTCTGCACTTGAAAGATTCATTTATGGGTTGCCTTCTGAGTTATTGAATTTTCATCTGCAGTTTCGTTTCCTCTAAATGTTTTTATGCTCTGATTTTGGGTTGCTGACTTGTAGTTAACCAGACCTGGAGCCAGCCAGTGTTAAATGGCACGCCACCAGTTCCGAGAGATAGCCACACTTGTACAACTGTTGGTGACAATCTGTATGTGTTTGGAGGTACTGATGGGAAGAACCCTCTCAATGATCTGCATATCTTAGATACTTGTGAGTGATCCTGTCCTTAATTTCTTTTCCATTTGATTTTCCTTGTATGTGATGCCCTAGTCTTTTACGTGGCCATTGATTTACATAGCTTAAGTGTTGGAAAGCAATATTTTGTATGCTGAAATAGACTGATCATGAAAGAGTATCTAAGAAATGAGATTTAACATGTATGTTTATGTTGGTTTGTATTGAATCATATGACTTACACTTCCTTCATTGGTTATCATATTATAGCATCTCATACTTGGATAACTCCAAATGTGAGAGGTGATGGGCCAGAGGCACGGGAGGGTCATGGTGCTGCCCTAGTTGGTAAACGACTTTTTATATATGGTGGATGTGGGAAATCTTCAGATAATTATCGCGAAGTCTATTATGAGGATCTTTACATCTTGAATACAGGTAACTTCCTCCATCAGCAAGTATTGGTTATGATCATGCTCCAGTTTAGTTTACAATTTATGCATATATCAATTTCCTATGCTACACAGGACTACCACCCTGGGCTAACTGGGCTAAAGGGTTTTTTGTGTATGCGCGTGGTGGGGGTTGTGGATGTGGGGTTAAGAGGGGCTGAATTGATTTTTCTAATGTGTTAACTTTTCATAGACTCTTTGGGATGGTCTTTGAAAGTGGACAAGTTTTCCATTATTCTAGTTGATTATCAATTTCTTGCAATTAGCACCCTAGGTTAACTAGGCTAAAGGATATTTTTTTTGTGTGTGCGCGAGCAAACTTGGTGGGGGTTGTGGATGCGGGGTTAGGGGGGCGGTGTGAATCAATTTTTCTAATGTGTTAACTTTTCATAGACTCTTTGGGGGTGGCCTTTGAAAGTGGACAAGTCTTCCACTATTTTAGTCAATTATCATTTTCTTGCAATTTGTTATGTGCTGCGGCACGTTGAAGACATTATGTCATTCATGTTCTACTTTTGTAGAGACTTTTGTATGGAAACAAGCAATAACAACAGGCACTCCACCTTCTGCCCGTGATAGCCATACTTGCTCATCTTGGAGGGACAAAATCATTGTGATTGGTGGTGAAGATGGGCATGATTATTATTTGTCAGATGTCCACATTCTAGATACAGGTTTTGCTCATTATTTTACGTATTATACATTTGCATGCACTTGCACAACATGTGCCTGTGTGTGTGTATTTGTCATGTATTTGCTTTCAAACACATGCACGTGATTAATCTCATTTATGATTTGAATTGTTAATTCATGCAAGAATGTGTTGCCTAATCTTTAGCTTTCTTGTGTTTTGTTAGAAACTCTTGTTTGGAAGGAGCTGAACACATTGGGTCAGAAGTTGCCACCTCGAGCTGGTCATTCCACTGTTGCTTTTGGCAAGAATTTATTTGTTTTTGGTGGATTCACAGATGCCCAAAATCTATATGATGATTTTTATATGCTTGATGTTGGTAAGCAACATGCTATTGTTGATAAAATTTTAGTTGCATAATAAAATGCAATCCCCTCTCCCTGTAAATCCACCAAATTTTCAATAATTTTCTTGTCTTTTCTGTAGCTTTGAAAGCCCGAGTGTATTATACATCAACAAGTGTATTATACATCAACTTGTTATAGTTATTGTTACTAGTAGTTCTAAACATCCACATTGTTGCCACCTCGAGCTGGTCATTCCATTGTTGCTTTTGGCAAGAATTTATTTGTTTTGGTGGATTTACAGATGCCCAAATCTATGTGATGATTTTTATATGCTTGATGTAGGTAAGTATCATGCTATTGCTCATAAAATTTTAGTTGCATAGGAAAATGTACTCCCCTCTCTCTGTAAATCCACCCAATTTTCAATAATTTACTTGTCTGTCCTCTGGCTTTGAAAGTGCGAGCAGATTATACATAAACTTGTTATGGTTATCTTTATTTGTAGTTCTAAACATCCACATTTGTTATCGGGGCAGAAACTGGTGTTTGGACTAAGGTGATGACAACTGGAGATGGACCTTCTGCAAGATTCTCCGTGGCTGGGGACTGCTTGGATCCACTGAAGGATGGTGTGCTTGTCTTCATTGGTGGCTGCAACAAGAGTCTTGAGGCGCTAGAAGACATGTACTACTTACACACAGGTTTGGTACAGTTTTAAATGTTTTCTTATCTAAAATTTTTTGCATGCTTTTGAGTTGCAATTTTCTTACTCTGTAAACCCTTATATTTGTCTAGATCACCTTTTATTTTGGTAATCTCATCCATTTTTTTCATTGCAGGACATACGAGAGTGCAAGATGAATGGCGTCTAGAAAAGTTATCTCTGAAGAAGCAATTGAAACTAAAATGCCAAGAACAAAATCTTAATTCTTCTGTGCGTGATAAAGTTTTAGTCCAAATTGACACAAATGCTGACATTCACCACACCTTGCCGAGTTATGCCCAACCAGGTAAGAAGTGGATTATTTGCTCCCTTTGTATTATTCATCACAGTTACCTTTCATGAAATCAATCTGGTAGTTTTTCATATCTGAACCAGGGAGAATTGAGGTTGGCTTATGCGATATCACTAAATATTGACTTGAGAGTGCCTTGGTAGTGTCACTCATTTGACAGTTATTTCATATCACAAATAGATTTGTTTCTATCAATCTACAATGAGTTTTTGTATGAGTAGCTTTTGGTTTGGAAGCTCGTCAAAACATCTTTCAGTGGCAGTTTTTTCTTCAGGAAAATGGTAAATTCTCTATCTGGAATTAGTGGTCTTCTAGGCATCTATCTGCATATGCGGAAAATATTCTGTATTGTTCCTTGCAATGCAATGTCTTAATGCCCTATATGTTCAGTGGATGTTCTTTGTTGGGTAAGAATGTGCTATTTCTTTTATCCAAATTTACTACTGGCTTAGGCTTTTTTTTCTTCGGGCAAATGGTAAATTCTCTATCTGGAATTAGTGGTCTTCTAGGCATCTATCTGCATGTGGAAAATATTCCATATTGTTCCTTGGAATGCAATGTCTTAATGTCCTATAAGTTCAGTGGATGTTCTTTGTTGGGTCAGAATGTGCAATTTCTTCTATCCATATTTACTACTGGCATAATGTCCAAAAGCACAATTGAGGATTTATTCACCATCAAATGGATGATATGTTTCCTTTTCTTTTGTGAAATGGAGTGGGGGACAAGCTCAAAAGCACAATTGGGGATAACAAGATTCTTTTTCTTTTTATGTGAAAGTGGCTGGGGATAAGATGAAATAATCTTCTTGCAGGAAATGTAAGTTATGAAATATGCTCTTATCAATTTGGAGATGGACCACGATAAAGGGCTCATCGTGATTGTCTAGTTCCCAATGGAAAATGCAACTTTTATGCTATTTAAACAGAGGATAAGAATATGGTTGAACTTGTTAGTTTTTATCCCTCCTGGTAGTCTTGTTTTATTAAGATGTGCACAGTTGGATTGAGATAAGTTTTTACTTTACATCCTTTTGGTCTTTCTCCCAGTTATCATAACCATTTGTCATATCCATTGCCTAGAATTGAAGCATGCCCAGTTACTCAGAGAGTCCTGTTCTGTAATAAGACGTGATACATTTTTTCTTATCATTATGTATTGGGCTGCACTGAC
Source organism: Populus ilicifolia (assembly GCA_015708895.1). Taxonomy (NCBI): domain Eukaryota; kingdom Viridiplantae; phylum Streptophyta; class Magnoliopsida; order Malpighiales; family Salicaceae; genus Populus; species Populus ilicifolia. Next base: position 64,497 of record SRLM01002571.1, on the reverse strand, counting down.
TGTTTAAGTAGTATGTTCATGGTGGGCTAAACTTTAAGCATTTAAGAGGGGTTATAATGCTTTAAGATTCATGGTATTGGCAAGGAAGAGTTTAATGAAAGTGAAATCAGTTATAATGCCATTGCCCTAGGAGGCTAGGACAATTTCTAACCTGTAGCTCTCACCCCCTGTGGCCAAATGAGAATGAAGAACAAGTTTATTTGTCTTGATTTGGAAGGTAGTTGAGATATAGTCAACCTAAGGTTTGGTATTGTACAGATAAAGAATGTCTACTGTTGCTTGGCTGGTTAATCAAAGAATTCTGATGACTGTCTTCTTGCAGTGAAGAAAGGTTTAGGGCATGTTATTGATTGGGGTCAAACTGTGTACAAGTCAAAAGCATTTGATGGCAGGGATTATTCAGAACAAGTTAGTGACATTTTTGGACAGCTACAAGCATATAAGGTCCCTGAATGCCATTGTGTTTTCTGGGATCAGATAGTCTTTTGGCATCAACAAAACAATCAGGCTGCAGTTACATGACCTGAGTAGAAATCTCCTTTCTGAGATTGGAGTATTTTGGCATCAACAAAAATGTTCAGGCTGATTGAAATTTGTTTGGGATTATTGTACGCTTAATATGCTTAAGAAAAGGGGAGCTTTTGCAAACTAGTTGTAGATCTGAAATGAATTTTAATTTGCGTGAAAGGTTAGGGAAAAAGGTGAGAAATTTATATCCTGTAATTTTCCAGAGCTGCTAAACTTTCAAGAATAATTTGCGCAATACTGCAATGTTAAATTATGGAAAAAATCTCTGGCATCTTTCCTGGATCTTGAAAAGTTCTAGATAATGGTATCCAGAATTACCACATGATATTCCAACAGTTGCAAAAAGGAATTTGTGCATTGAAATTTATAAATGCTTCCAATTTCCAACATTTATATTTCTGCATGATTCCCTTTATTGCAACTTTATTATTTACTTTCCTGGCGATCAGTATACTGATGCTTTTTGAGTCATTTTGTTCATGATTTAACTTCTTTAAGCATGCAAATCGAGTTATGTGTGAACCTTTTCCTGGTTACTAATTCTTTTTATTAGTGTGACAGTATGTTGTTTAAGACCTCAATAATGATGTTATATCAGCTGAAAACAAAGAGAAGCCAATTATGACTTACCTTGATGGTAACATGATAAGACTAGCACTTGGGCCAGTGTGGCCAAGGTTTCATGATGGTGTTAATGGTCATGGTATGAACTGTTCTTTAAAAGGGCATGCGAGTTGAATACTTAACAAATTTGTGCTTTTATTTGCAGGCAGAGAAAATTTCCCATTGCATCAAAGACAACTTCATCAAGGGAAGAAGACATTTGAAGCCAAAGTTACTGAAAGCCTTCCACATGGATATACCATCGAGACCACTGTTGATGGAAAGCCCCTACGTGGAATATTATTTTCCAACAAGCCAAGTTCTCCCCAGATAGTTGACCACAATAACAGCAGGTGAGAATTTGTTGATTTTGTATTTGCTTAATTGGCAGTTTTTGCTATCACTGCATTTCCCATGAAACTTGTGCTTATTTTCGCTACATGTCCATATCAGGAAAAGGGCAAGTGCAGAAATTGGTGTGGTGTTGAACGGTGACTACAACAGCAAACCAAAAACTTCGAAAACCCTCAAGCAGGATGCAGTAGAAAACATGCAGCCAGACAATGCTCATGAGAAGGAGTCCATAGCACAGGAACCCATGACAGAAGCTGCTGCTGTCCCTGATTTGAAGAATCTAGCTTCTTCAAATGTTCATCATTCCCAGGAGGTTGAGTCCTATTTGCCTTTTTTCTTTGTTCAGTATCCTGCCTGTTCATTGAGTACTCTGAGTTTTGTTCTTTTAGGCTAGTGCCTGCTTCAAATACCATGCTCAGAATTGCATAGGTTCAAGCATGGTGCCCTGTATTGAATTTGCAGAGAGTGTTTTTTTTTGGTGATAAACATTGCACAAGATTGATGGAGCGATTGTGAATGAAGTGTGGAATAATATTCGTAGCTTGTTTTTCTTATTTAATACGACTTGTTAACAAAGTTGGACTCTTTACATTAATGAAATGTTTTATTGATAATTTGCTTAATGTAAATACACGCACACATATCTATGTGTTTGTGTGCACTGTTATATTCTCAATAACAGCCAATAATGCTATATAATGGCATTTATTATTGTTGTAAACACTGTTAATGGCACCACAATACTGAATAACAGTATTGGGTCCTCCGATACTGTTACATAACAGTTTTTATTTAAAACCATTCTCATATGCATTGTAACAGCCAGCTCTGTTAGCTAAAAATCATGGGATGTCTGGTTTAATCATGCATCTCCGTTTGCTCCTGGAGCTTCAAAGAGCTTTCGCTTGTAAACCAATTTTTTATCATGACATACATTCAAATGTCAAGTGCATAACCAATTCTTCATGTTCGCTAGTCTGAAAGTGAATTCACCATCATTTTTTTTTCCTGGATTTTCTACAGGCTCCTCAAAATGCAGTACCATCAGTGGCCCCTACCCTGAATTTGAATGATGATATGGTCTCTGATGCACCAAACTCTGATACAGAATTTTCAAAAGAGAAGTCTACCCCGGGGGAGGACTCTATGCCTTGGTTGCTAAACCGAGGTATGAAATCTAGGAAGCATTTAATTTTATATCCTATTGAGGTTGGCAAAGCTGAATCCTTCCCTGGCTTATCACGTTATATTTCTAGATTGGGTTGCAAATAGAAAATTGAAAACCATTTGTCGTTGAGTTGGCTGAAGGGTTTAGGGGTTGGAACCATGAAGTTATAATTGTTTCTGACTGGTACTGTGCATATGTTTGATAAAGATGAAACCTCATTCAAAATTTTAAGAATTTATGCAACAAATCAAACCAAAATGACTTTTTTATTTGGTACTGAAATCTGACACGATGGGGATGTTTAGAATCTCACTTAAAATAAGCAATTACTAATTTACTAGTGCCTTTTTAACTGTTGACAGTTTTTTTGCTATAAAATAGTAAGCTATGGTTTGTGTAAATATGAGCTCTGATTTACTTAGATTATTACAATTTTATTTTCTTTTGAGAGAAAAAATAAAATAAATTTTGTTACGATCATCTCAAGCTTGTCTGTTGTGTTAGGAGTCTACGAACATTTTGTGTTGAGTGTTGTGTTAGGGTTTCTATTCACCAACCATCAAGATAAATGAGTTAGTTGATTCAGACTTTGTTGATAAAACAGTACCTCTATCGTCATCCCAATGTATGCAACCTTAAATCTGCAATTTTTTTTTTCCTCTTGGAATTGCATTTCAAATCACCCACTTAATGAAATGCCTATGCTATATTGACAATTGCTTCCAAATTCAATCTTGTATGATCCTGAGACGATTAGTATCTCATATACATGAGCTGCTGCCTGATTGCTAGTTGTCGTGATATGATGCAATGCAAGGAGGATAACTATTTTCAAATAACAATACAAGTCTTACAAGTATATTGAAAATAATCCCTACTCTTGGATTGCATCATGTGATTTTTATGCCAACAAACCAAAGCCAAATTTGTGACTGCTAGTGTCTGGCAAACGAGGCTGGTATCTTGAATGCTGAATGGGACGGCGAGTCCAGCTGGTAAAAATCTCTTGTTATTATTACATTCACACAGAATGAAAGTTATTGTTTGAAGAAAATGCTATAAAATTCACATCTCTCAAATTTGAGGGAAACTTCAGTTTTAGGCCAAGATTGTTTTTAACTTGATGAGTCTTCCATGCAGAACTCTGTTTTTGCCATGTGCTTTGTGGAGTTTTTAACGTGAACTAATTGTTGTTGACAGATGGCCAGACAGACACCAAGTGCTGAAGTATAAATGATCCATGGATATCAATTTGTTAACCCTTTGGAATGACTTGATACAAACCACCTGCCTCTGTTACGTTATTATGACTTGAAGGTGGTCGTAGATGTATTGGACTAGTGATCCACAGAATCTGCTCTCCGACCGGTGTAATCAACCACCTACCAGTACTTACCTTTTCCTTTATTTATCAAGTACTATTTATCCTGATTCACTCTAGTTACATTTGGTTTTTGTTTACTTTAGCTGCTACTAAAAGTTTCATCGTCGTAGTTCTTCCTATACCTTTTTGATGCAGCTCTGCGTCATAGGTTGAAGGTTTTTTTTTTTTAAAAAAAAGAAAAGAAAGTGATGCAGGCTTTATCAACGGGTTTTAAACATATTTTTTTCTTAAGTGTAAATCTAAAAGCTTATACAACTATCTAGTTAAATATAAGTTGATCAAATATGTATAAATAATAAAAAAAAAAAAGTTAAAAAAATCAAGATATGTTAATCAAGATTTTTAACACTGTAATATAAAATATTTTTTTTTTTTGTATTTACTAAATCTTTTTAACCAACCAAATAATAATAATGAATATATATATATATATATATATATATATGATTGAATAAAATATAAGCCTTGAATAAAATATAATACAAGCTTGTATAAAATATAATACAAGCTTGCAGGTAAGATATTTGATTTTATAATATGAGATATCTATTTGGTTGTGTTTATCTAATTTGTTTATCAAAATAAATTTTTTATTTAATTAAATAATAAAAATGGTACTTATTAAAAAAATAGAATAAAATGTAAGGCTTGAATAAAATGTAATGTAAGCTTGCACATTAAATTAATATTTTTTTAAATTAAGGTCATCTATGTAAAACATAAAAAAATATAAAAAACCCCCTAAATAAACAAAATAAAAAATTATAGAGGAAGGATATTAAGTGAAAACATAAACTTAATAATTATTTTGAAAAAACATTAAAAAAAGTATAGAAACCAAAACAAGAATATGAACATAAGAAAAGAGCAAGTGATAGTCTAGGTGATGCAATTGTATTTAAAAGAAGTTAAAAAAAAAACCTATTTTAGTTACATATGCAAGTTTAATAAATTAGTTCTAGTTTAATTAGAAGATAAAAAAAATAAGCAACTGTAGCAAACAAATAAATTTTCTTATAAAAATAAAGAGCACAATAATTTAGAAAAAAAAAACCAGCCTTGAAATTATGAAATTTGATTAAAAAACATTATGATTAAATCCAAGTTAGTGTGATAATTATGTAACCTTGGTAATAAGTCAATCAATGTTAATTTGCAAAACTCATAATACAGGTTATGAGATTAGAAAAAATTAATAGAAAAGAAATTAAAAAAAACTAAAAAGCTGATTTTTTTATATAGAAAATTAATGTTGAACATAAAATCAAAGAAGAAAATGAGTAAAAAGATGCCGAGTTATTAAACTAGAAGCAAAGAAATATTAAATAAAACATACAATTAAAAAAATAAAGATGAAAATCAAAATAAATGAGGGTCGACAAAGTTTTTTTTTTTATTGAAAGGTTAAATTTAAAAAACAAATCATCTTGTTCCATCACATCATTAAGTGCTTATGATTATGATGACCCATTCAACTTAGACTAGTTCAAGTACTTAATTAAAAATTAAGAAGTTTCTATTAGTTCATATAAGAGGATTTTTAAGAACATTTAAACAATGATCTATTTGTTCTTAAATGCTGGTTGTTGGCATGAGTTGTTAATATAGGATTTTTTTTAAGAGATTATAAGGACTTATTTTAGAATAAAAAATACGGTGCTGAAGGGATGATTGATTCATTCAATCGATCCAAAGTAACTATATCATATTTCCAACGAGAAAAGCCATATGGAATGCTATTGCTACAACATATTTTGATGGCACTAACACGTAACAAGCTTATGATCTCAAGAAGTTAATGATACTTAAACAAGTTTGGAGGGCAGACATGCTACATCAACTTTTAATGAAGAGAAATCGATTTTTGCTACCCGAATCCAATGAGATACAATTTAATGGACTAGATAATCGTCTTGACAAAGTTTATGGAGTGACATATCATACAGGGGCTAGAAGAGAGGCACTTTCACCCCTTTTTTTTTAAGAAAAGAATAAAATTACTATAAGAAAAGGACGTCTTTATTAATTTTCACCAGTACATCTTTGCACTGACTAAAAAAGTATACATAGACTCATACATTCTTAGTTGTTACATAAGATAAGGAAGTAAAAGATTAATACTTTATCTCTATAAATTCAACAGCTAAATACTGATGGGAATCATAAAGAATAGCTGTCAATTTGTTGGAGTTTCCTTTATATGTTGAACTACCATTTACATAGGAATTTATTACTTTTTGAAAGTCCTTAGCACCAACCATATTTCCTTTGATATGCCTATAAGCATGAGCATCCTTATTACTCCATAATTCTTCTTTGTCACTTTATAATTTGTGGGATAAACTCACATGATTGTTGCTAACATGCAACTATAGATTGCTAATATCCACTCACAAACTAAGTCGGGGTGGAAGGCATATTTGTTGTGAAAGTATGTTAGAGTAGCCTTGGGCACTGGTTAAGTAAATATATCAGCAACCTAGTTAGCAAAGGATATATGTTTAGTGATAAGTAATCCAAGTGCAATTTGTTCACGTATGAAATGGTAATCCAACTCAATGTGTTTACTCCATACATGAAAGACAAGATTGATGGTCATATATAAAGCACTGATATTATCACAACAGAGGACTTGTGGATTTGATAAATATATGCAAAAATCTTTAAGGATATATGTGAGCCATGTAATTTCAGCAGTAGTATTAGCCATAAATCGATATTTAGCATCAGTACTAAATCGAGAGATTATGTGTTGTTTTTTTACATACCAGGAAATGATATTGGTGCCAAGAAAGGTGCGGTAGCCTGACATGATCAAAAGATTAATGTCTTCTCCTAAATGTAAGAATGTCGAAGTAATAAGTAACCCGACAAGACCAGGGTCAAACTACAAAGAGGTTAATTATATAAATTATAGATAACAATAATACAACAACAACAACAATACTAATAATAGTTGTAGTAATAGTATTGGTAGTTGTAGTAATAGTAGCGGTAATAGTAGTAATAGTAGCGGTAGTAGTAGTAATAACAATAAAGAAGAAGAAGAACAAAAAAAAAGAAGTTGATGAGAACTTTGAGATAACAGATTAACGTAAGGATTAAATAATGATAACAACAAATGTCAAGGTTAGAGGATCTACTAATGGTATGTCAAACAAGTATAGTATAAACTCTTATTATTTAATTGAAAACCACACACAAAGGAGGTTCCAATCATATTATAAATTATTAACATGATTACATTAGTTATCTTATTCGATTAATACTAATACTTGTAAATATTGTTAGGCATTCATGATTATAACTTATGTTAACAACAAATCAAGTTCCTTTCATAGCTCAGGTGTTGGTTATACCATATAGTATGAGCTATGAGAGTGCCAAGTATTTGTTGTACCAAAAGTTATACAACATAAATCTAGATTAATCATTTAACAAGCAAAGTATTAAAGAGTGAACAAAATAACAAATACAAAATATGTTAGTATCAAACATTAAAGTCCATATTAAGTTTACACTATACTTATTTTTACACCATTAGTGTAATCTTTTCACCTTGACATAATAAACTTACCTAAACATAATAAAAGAAAGAAAAATAAATAAATAAAATAAGAACATAAATAAGATAAAAGTTAACTAAGTAAAGGAAAAGAATTTAAAGGTATAAACTTGATATTAATGAAAGAAAAACTTAAGCATTACAAAAATATAAAGAGAGAAAGCAGGAGTATGATTTTGATCTAGAAACCAAGATGCCTAAATACATGAAAAATGCCTCCTTTTATAGTCTAAAATTTAGAACTATTGATTTAATGACTACTTGATGAGTAGGTGGCCAACTCTTGACTTGGTGACATTCCTTATCTTCTCTTGTCTACCAAAAATATCATTGATAACATCAAAACTATAATCACTTGAAAACATAAAAGTTGTAGGAAATTATCTCAGTTTTTCAGAAAAAAATATGGAGGTCATTTGAACTTTTAGATTTTAGATGTGGGCCAAACATTGAATAGTGCTCGAGCTTTAGGACAAATTTAGACTTTTTTGTTATTGCTACAATTTAGACTTGAAAATAATATTTTTAAATCTTGGAGTTCATATAAAAGTTGTAAGCCTATGTCTTACCTTTTCATCTATATAAAGTAGATTTAAATATGAGATTTACAGCTCTAGATATGACCCAATTATCAAACAGTGTTCTAGTTTGGGCTACACCAACATCTCTTTTCTAAGTTTGGTCATCTCTTTGTCCTTTCAATTTCAGTTCTTATACTCATTAATCAATCCTTTCATTTATGTAATAGACTTGCATTTAAAATGAATATTTACCATAAATTAAAAGTATCTTATATTATTAGATATGTTATTATAAAACATGCTTTAGTTAATGAGTTATTGATACTTTAAGTGCAAAATAATAATATAAAACTTTGATAAAAATACACTTTTAAGTACTAATCATAGTTGGTGGTAGATCTTCGTGTTGTGGGGTAGCCAACCCAATCTACATCAGAGAAGGCATGCAATTTAAGAGTTGTATTGGAAGAAAGATGTAAACCAGTAGCAATTATTCCTTTGAGATATCAAAGGATGCCCTAAACTAGTCTCAAATTGGCAATGGTAAGATTGTGCATGAATTATGAAACATAGTTGACATTATAAGATAGATCTAGTTGCATGAGAGCGAGGTATTAAAGAGTATCAACAATCCTACGAAACTAACTAGGATTAACAATGGAGGTAGTATCACTATTTATTTTGAATTTGACCTCCATATGTGTGCTTATAGGTTTGCAATGAAGCATAATGAAGTGGTCAATGATGATAAGTGCATAGTGTGACTAAGACAAATGTAGTTTATCTATTATGGTAGAAATCTCAACACTTAAGAAATGATGCACCGATTCTAAATTTTTCATGAAGAACTCACAACTTAATATTTGAATAAATAAGGTAACAAGCTTGGTGGATGACCCTATAAGAAGCATATCATCAATATAAAAAAGTAATGCTAGTATTCCATGAGCAAAGTGAAAGACAAAATGAGAAGGATCAACCGAACTATAAAAGAAACCAATGATATATGAAATGCATTGACTTTATCAAACCATGCACAAAGTGCCTGTTTGAGCCCATATAAAGCTCATTAGAGCTTACATACATATATATTATTTTATTGATCAACCATACCTACTAGTTGTGCCATATATCTATCTATCTATCTATCTTTCATGATGTTGCCATGTAAAAATGCATTCTTGATGTTGAGTTGATGAATGGGCTAGTGTTTCACAATAGCAATAATAAAAATTATTCGAATTGTACTTGGTGTTATGACAGGCGAGAATGTCTCTATATATTCAATACATCAATCTAATGATATCTTTTAGCAACTAATTGTGCTTTGAGACGATCCAATGTACCATCTAGTTTTAGTTTGGTCTTAAGAACCCATTTGGACCCAATCATATGCATATCTAAAGTGTGTGGAACTAATCACCATGTTTTATTTTGATAAAATGTTGTAAGTTCATCATCCATTACAACTTTCCAACTAGGATGTGACAGGTTTACTTTAATGTTGTTTGGTTCATGAGGTATTGTAAGAGATAAGGTTACTGTCATGGTGTGTTTAGGATTTAGTTTAACTACTTCATGCTTGGACCTGGTTAGTATAGGATGACTTATTTGTGCATCATAAGGTTTTGTGTGTGTGTGTGTGTGGAAGGATGAGGCTCTAGTATAGGGAAGTTTTCAGGATATATATTAAAGTGTAATGCAAGCATTGGTGCAAGCTGATTGAGATCTACAAAAAAATGATTATTAAAACCAAGTGTAGGGAAAGTGTTGGTTGTATTTCAAAGTTTAATGCAGATGTTGGGGCATGCAAGGGGAGAACTTCTGGAAATTGATCATTAAAATCAATTTAACATTTTTTGTTGTAGTTGTGTCATGTGATGAATTTGGTGCAAACTGCTAGCAATGACTATCAATAAATGGCAGAAGAATAAAAATCGTTGGTGTAGACCTTTGTGGGAGGGCATCTGTTTCTAGAGAAGTGTTTAAAAAATGTATCCAAGAATCAAATATATTAAAGACATGTGAGGTAGTAGTAGAAAATAAAGAAGATTTAAACAGAAAAACAATCTCGTCAAAAACAACATGACAAGAAATGAAAAATTTACAACTTGGTACATTGGAACAATTAAAGCTTGGAGATGTCTTAGGTATTAGTGCCAAATATCTACAATGCTAGATTTGAATCGATAAGAGAAGTGTGCTTCTAGAGTATTGGATAAAACATACAAGTCACCCTTCTTTTTTCCTTGTTATTAGTAGATGTCTTGTTATTCGTTCCTTTATAAAAAAATCAACATTAAAAAATTCACAATTGATAGGAAATTGAGAGGTTAGTTGACTTATCGAGAGTAGTTTTTTTTTTTTTTAGATTTGAAACTAAAAGAACATTATAAAGAGGTACGGTCTTATCTTTTGTTTAATACACAAATCACCAATACTTGTTATATGTATAAAAGAACCATATCCTATTATGACAAAATCATATCTAAAGTATTTATGGATATTAGTAAACATATTTTGCATTCCTATCATGTGTGATTAGTACTTAAAAGTATATTTTTATTAAGATTTTATATCATTATTTTACATTTGAAGTATCAATAACTCCTTAATTAAAACATGTTTTATACTAACATATCTAATAATATAAAATACCTTTAATTTGTGATAAATATTCATTTTAAATGCAGGCCTATCATATAAATAAAAAGATTGATTAATGAGTTTAAGAACTGAAATTGAAAGGACAAAGAGATGACCAAACTTAAAAAAGAGATGTTGGTTCAGTCTAAACTGGAATACTTTTTGGTAATTAGGTCATATCTGGAGCTGAAGGTCTCAGATTTAAGTTTACTTTATATGAATGGAAAGGTAAGACATAGGCCTATAACTTTCATGTGGAGCCCAAGATTTAAAAAGGTCATTTTCAAGTTCAAATTGCAATAACAATAAAAAAGTCTGAATCTGTTTTATAACCAGAACACTGTTTAATGTTTAGCCCATATCTAGAGTTCTAAAAGTCCAAATGACCTCAATTATTTTTCTTGGAAAGATGAGATAATTTTCTAAAACTTTCATGTTTTCAAGTGGTTCTAATTCTGATATTATCAATGATGGTTTGGGCAGATGAGAGAAGATAAGGATTGTGACCAAGTTAAGAGTTGATCACCCACTCATCAATTAGTCATCAAAATCAATAGTTCTAAATTTTAGCCTATAAAAAGAGGTATTTTCCATGCATTTATGCATCTTGGTTTCCAGATCAAGATCATGCTCTTGTTTTCTCTCTTTGTATTGCTTAAGTTTTGCTTTCATTAATATCAAGTTTATACCTTTTATTTTTTTTCCTTTACTTAGTTAACTTTTATCTTATTTATGTTTTTATTTTGTTTATTTATGTTTCTTTCTTTCATAGTGTTTAACTAAGTTTATTATGTTAAGGTGAAAAGGTTACACTAATGGTATAAGAATAAGTATAATATAAGCCCAACATGGACCTTAATGTTTGATACTAGCATGTTTAGTATTTGTTATTTTATTCACTCTTTAATACTTTGCTTATTAAATGACTAATCTAAATTTATGTTATATAACACTTGGTACAATAAATACTTGGTATTTTTATAGCCATACTGTTTGGTGTAACCTACACCTGTGCTATGAAAGGAACTTGATTTGTTGTTAACTTAAGTTATAATCATGAATGCCTAACAACATTTACAAGTATTAATATTATTTGAATAAGATAACTAATATAATAATTTTAACAATTTATAATCTGATTGGAACCTCCTTTGTATGTAGTTTCCAATTGAATAATAAGAGTTTATACTATATTTGTTTGACATACTATTAGTAGATCTTCTAACTTTGATATTTATTTTTATCATTTTTTGATTCTTACATTCATGTTTCATCTCAAAGATCTCATTAGCTTCTTTTTCTTTTTTACTACTACTACTACTACTACTACTATTATTGTTTATAATTTATACAATTAACCTCCTAGTGATTCAACCTTGGTTTTGCTGGGTTATTTATTACTTCAATACTCCTGCACTTAAGATAATATATCAATCTTTTGGTCGTGTCAATGTGTTTTAAAGCTCCTATGTCAAAAGTCCATTTTGTTTTAGTGATGAAGTTTTCTAAGGTGAGTACAATAAGAACTTTTGGAATCATATCATTTTGAGTTGTTCTTTTTGGTATCCACTAGTAGATTTTAAGAATATAGCCTAGTTTCCTATAATATTAGCATGTTTTATTACAATATAGATCTCGTTTCACTGTTGTCATATGACATTCTTTTGGTGGTGGTCATTGTCATTGTTGTGTAACTGGTGTTGAATTGTCTGAATGACTTTGACTTTGGTTTTGAAATTGTTGTGCTTGGAATTCACAACCTAATAAAGTAAATGTGTTGTGATTCCTTAGCATATTACTTTGAGATTGTTTCTGTTGTTGTCCATGAAAAGCTATCCATGAAAAGCTAAATGAGGGGTGAGTTAAGAAAAAAAATGCATCTAATTGGTTTGGAAACTAGTTACAACGATGAACCAAGTTTTGTAATTGTGAAATTAGTTCAATGTAAGTTGGTCTTGGCGGTTTCAACATCATTGTTGTAAAGGTTTCATAGTACAGTTCTAGACTTGTGAGAAGGCAGAAAACTTTTTCTTTATCTAGTATGAGTTTTCCAATACTAGCAAGATTGTCACATAGACCTTTAAAAATATGTATGTGATCTCCAATGATCTTGTTATCATCCTTGTAAAGGTAGGTCAATTGTTATTGTAGTGTAAACTCTTACTCTTGAGTGTCCTATGCATAAGCATATTTTATTGTTTCCCAGACTGCAAGTGTTATGTCTAAGCCAATGACATGTCCAAGTGCTTCTTTAGAAAGGGTTCCAATGATCCAACCTTGAAGAAGACGATTAGACTTTTATGAAGCAATGAATTCCCTTGTCATTTGTGGTGTAATGTTTCTTGTTTTTGTGGTATTTGAATTTGGAATGATGTATTTTGTTGGAATTGGTGTTTCTCTAATGAGATAATCAACCAAATCTTAGCTTTTTTCTAATCCAAAAACATGTTCTCTCCATGGTGTGTAATTGGATTGTGTAAGTTGAAGTATGACAAACTTTTTGACATTTAAAGACAGAGAGGTCATGGTATTTAGAATAAGAGGTAGGACTATTCCTGCTCTGATATCAAGAGGATAAAAAATAAAATTACTATTAGAAAAGAAAATCCTTATCGTTTTTCACTCTCAAACACTTTATTAGTTCTATCTCTCTCAAATAAATCACTATTTATAGGCCTAGCTACTAAAAATTTGAACTTTCAGAATATTTTCAAATAAAGTGTGTTTTTTTTAATTGTAGGTATTCAGGCTAATTTATGTACACATTAGTAGCCCTAAAAATTATAACATTCAAACTAGTAATTTTTAAAAAATAAACAAAAAAACCTAACTAACTAAAATACATATACAAGAATTTAAATAAAGTTCTTTAAAATGATATAAAAGTTGATATTTTTTATCACTGGTATCTTGATAGAAAATTCACTTATTAGGTAATTAAGTTTGTATGGCATTTGATGATGTATAAATGACCATCATTGTCATTTAAATTGTTGATTAGGTATCGATGTCCTTGCATTGATGCTATAACAAATACGAAGCTTTTGAGATTTTCTTAATGCAATTTTTTTTAGTTATAATAATAATAATAATAGTCTCTATTAACTTTAGTTATAATCTCAATTAAATATAATGCTAAAACAAACTTGTCCTAGCTGATTTAAAATGAAACAAATAATTGGTTGAATTTATGTGTTTTGCTTTAATTTGAAGATCTTCTGCATATTTTTAATGAAACAAATAGTTTTTTTCAGTTTTTTTAATTAATTTTTTTTAACATTCTCAATTTAATAAATTTTTTAGTTTTTATTAACCCCTATCATTAGTATTGGATGAATTTTTATATAAAAAAATCATTTTACTAAATGCCTAAAGTGTTTTTAGATTTTTTTATTTTAAATATTTTTATATGTTTTTGTTGTAATATGTCAAAAATAAATTTTAAAAAATAAAAAAAATTATTTTAATATATTTTTAAATAAAAAATTATAATTACATTCATACTGGAATTAAAATATTTGAATTTCTCTTACATTCCACTTTCTCGAACTGAATCCTGTTAAATATTTCATATTTTCTATGATCATCTTTATTATAGGTATTTGGGGAATCCTCCTTAATAGACGAAATATTCCTACTATGTTAATGCCAATTGAATTAATGTTAATAGCTGTGAATTGAACTTTCTGGTCTTTTCCATTTCTTCAAATGATATGATGGGTCAATTATTTGCTTTGTTGGTTCCAACAGTGGCAGCTGCGGAATCCACTATTAGGTTAGCCATTTTCATTATTACTTTCTAAATGCAAGAGATTATTGCTGTAGAGTTTATTAATAACATTCAAGGTTAAACATAACTCTTAGAGAATTATTAAAATACAAAGTTATTTTCTCATATATATATATAATATAAAATGAGAAACAGATTAAATTAAGCAAAAGAAGGCTTATTATGATTAAATATTTTTTTAAAGTATTTTTTATTTAAAAATATACTAAAATAATTTCTAAGATATTTTATATTTGATATTAACATATCCAAATAATTTAAAAATATTAAAAAATTATTAATTTAATATTTTTTTTATATCAAATACACTCAAATGCAATTACAAATACAAAAACAATCATTAACTAAGACAATAGCTCAAACAAACAAAACAAAGAGTAGTAAAAAAAGGAAAATTAGATGGATTCATGTGGTTTGGTATTTTTTTTAAATTATTTCTATTATTTTATATTTTAGATTAGTATTTTAGTCTATTTAAAAGCATTGGGTTCGACAATAGTCTTCCAATACTATAACTAGTGGTTTTTTATTAGTCATTCTATGAGTCTTACTTTGAAAAAAAACATATAAAAAAAAATTTATGTCCCATAAAAAATAATAAGAACACTTATGTATAAAATTTCTCTCTTTTATTTTATTTATTTTTATTTTTATAATAGGTTTCAAAGAGCAACTAATAGAATATCACTAGTTATAAATTAAACATCATAAAATTTCTTATAAAATTTCTAGAGAAGCAAACTTTGTTAGATTAATATTTTAAAAATAAAAATATAATTTCAAGATTCTTTGTGTTTTATCAATATTTCATCATATTCAAAATGATTTTTTTTAATATTAAAATGATGATATATTTGATCAATTTAAGCTTTGCAACTTAATCTGTTAAATTTATGGTTTGACTTAAGAACTCCACAAATCTAAGAACTTTATTATTTAAAATTATTTTTTACTTAATTATATAATAAAAAATTAAAAAAATTATAAAATTAAGTATAAATCAATGTCGTGATGTTTGTTTGAGATCATGATAATATGATATAAGGCAAACCAAAACAAATTAAAAAAAAGGCTTGTGTGTGGACTTATAAAGGTAGGCTTGTGCATGATTAGTACTTAAAATTGAATTCTAATTAAGGCTTTATATCATTAATTTGCTCTTAAATATCATTAAATTTTCTAATTTAAGCATGTTTTATAATAACAAGTTTGATAATATATTATACATTTAATTTATGATAAATAATCATTTCAAATATAGACATATCTTATAATTTAAAAGATTGATTGATGTAATTAACTATTAAAAGTGAAAGGACAAAGAAAATACTAAGATTAAAAAAAAAAAGATATTGGTTCAATTCAAACTGCAATACCATTCAATTATTGAGACATATCTGAAACTGTAAATCTTGATTTTTCAGTTTAGTTTATATTGATAGAAAGTTAAGATATATGTCTAAAATATTTATAAGAGTCCAAGACTCAATTTTTCTAATTTAGAGTCCAAATCTTAGTATTAAAAAAGAAGTTTGAATTTATCATGTAGTCTAAATACTGTTCAGTGTTCAATCCATATTTCAGGTTCTAAAAACTCAAAGGAGCTCATTCTTTTTTTGGTAGAAAGTTGAGATAGATTCCTATAACTTTCAAGAAGATCACTTTGTTAAATTCTGATATTAGTAATGACATTTCATCTAGACAAGAGTTTGAGAGTTATCCACCACAACCACTAGAAGCACTACTCAATATTTTAATCATCTCTCAATTTGTAGTAATCAAGATAACGTTAAATTTAGTGGGTGAAAAGATAAGAAAATTTAAAACAACTTTCATGAAAAACACTTTGTCAAATTTAGATGATATCAATATCATTTAATTCAATCAAAATGCTTGAATACTGCTATCCACCAAGTCTTTAGTCACTAGATCATAATCAATTACCAAATAAATATTTTGAATTTTAGTTTTTAAAAGAAGATATTTGCTGCTTATTTAGGCATTTTAATTTTTTGATCAATATTATTTTTTTTCTTTCTTTTTTTGTAATGTTCAAGTTTTCTTTCAAGTTATATTAATCTCTTGTTTGTACTTTTTATTTCTTTTACTACTCTTAGTTAACTTATATCATAATTATGTTCTTATCTTATTTATTTATATTCTTATCCTTAATTATGTTTAATTAAGTTAATTATGTCAATGTAAAAAAGTTTCATTAATGGTGTTAGAATAAACATAATATAAACTCAACATAGGCTTCGATATTTATATCCAAGAAAATTTGTTATTAATATGTCTTATCCTTTTATCTTACTAATTCTTAATATCTTGTTTGTTAAATGATTAATTTAGATTTCTGTTGTACATCAATTGCTTGACCTTTTATTGTCTTCGACCACCATCATTGTTATGAAATGAACTTAATTTGTTGATAATTTAAATTAACAACATGAATGCTTAATGATATTTATAAATATGATGTTATAAAAATAAAATAATTTATATTATTATGTTAATAATTTATATTTATTTATTTTTAATACTATTATTATATTATTTAATTTTAATATCTATTTTATTATTATTTAATTCTTATATTAATCTCGTACCTTAAATATCTATTTACTCCATCACATTGAATTCATGCTCTTTAAGGAGGTTCACCAGCATGAACAGGCTGATGATCAAGGGATTATTCAATCTTTTATCAAATTAATAATAAGATGAGTTTAGTCTTGGAATAAGAGTCCTATGTTGCATCCGTAGCCAAAAAGAATATGAGCACAATATTTGTATCTCGCTGCGATTGGGTTTAAAGGCTCATTTTGTATTGATTTTTTTATACATTTAATCTTGTGATGGCAGTGTTTTTAATATCATCCATGAATCCTAAAAAATTCGTTAAATACTCTCTCTCCCTCTCCAGATTCCTTCAAACCCACTTATCCACCATTAACCCATTTCAAGAACCTCCCATAAATCAAAAGAAACCCAAATTTGATGAAACCAATCGCATTTAATCGATCACTGAGGGGGGGAGACTTCATGATGGTGATCTGATTTGGGTAACGGCAGTGTTTGTTTACTGTCTTCCACCATTTGCATCTTTTATTGCCACTATTTTTGGTGGGTTTTGACGCTGGTCGTGGTGCCGAGG
The DNA here is from genome assembly GCA_015708895.1 of Populus ilicifolia. Taxonomy (NCBI): domain Eukaryota; kingdom Viridiplantae; phylum Streptophyta; class Magnoliopsida; order Malpighiales; family Salicaceae; genus Populus; species Populus ilicifolia. The sequence goes on along the minus strand of SRLM01002571.1, from coordinate 46,781 downwards.
CTTCAGAATTGTGGTGGCTGTCCTTTGTTTTCAAGGTGATTGAGCACGAAAGATAGGGGGAAGAGAAGGGATTTTTCTTTTAGAATGAAGGTTTGTTTTTTTGAGAGGCGTTGAACGCTGTTTTTCATGCTCTCAAGCCATCATGAGCTATCGATCAAAAAAATAATTAGAACAATAACATATAGTTTCTAAAAATAATTAATTTTTTTTATAGTTTTTTAAAATGTTTTTACTATATTAAAATATTTTTTTTAATTTATATTTGATAATAATATATGAAAATATTTAAAAAATTAATTTTTAATTTTCCGGCTGTCCAGATTAGTAATGCTAGCTCAATGTTTTCAAACACTTTTTTTTTTTTTTAACCTTCCTTTCGAATGGCTGCATCTCAAGCAGCTCTCCTCTCACACAAAGGTTTTTCCTGGAAAAAGTATCAGGTCCAAGATGAGAGGCTTTAGACAGGAGAGGTGCCAAGAAGCAGAGCTTTATATGACAATCCATTAACGTAAGAAAAGCCAGCCTCCTCTGATGCTTCACATGTCAATCCGTTCATTCAACTGGACAGGTAAGCTGCCTTGTTTCTGATCTGCTATACATCTGGATAGATATACAGTAGATAAATATATAACTATGTTTCTTGTTTCAATTTCAAAAGTACATCATCGTATTCATGCAATTAAGTTTCCATGACATTTGATGTGTCTGTCAAGCCACCTTTACAATCACTCTCATTTTAATTGTTGATTTGGTACCATTGTCGTTGCATTGCTGCTATAACAAGCATGAAGCTCCTTGCATTTCTAACATGGTACAGGCAAAGGATTCCGAGTTATACAAGCCAGTATTGATGGAGTCCTACACCTCATCTGGTGGGTTCTTGCAAAATTTTCAAAGAGCCTATTGAGTTGAATAGTTTTGAAATTGTGTTTACGAAATACTATTGATGATTGAACCAGATTCCATTGTTCATGTATCAGGGGCTTCATATCCTGCATTAGTTTTCCGGTTTGAATTGCCAGTAGTCGCATTGGGTTCGACAGTAGTCTTCCACATCATCAGGTACATTTTCTCTGTTTTGAGGTTGCAGTATTGATAACACACCAATCCAAGGGTAAATGTGAGCTACAGAAACCTTTCGGGAGTTCAGTGCTCAAACCTCATATTCTAACACACCAATCCAAGGGTAAATGTGAGCTACAGATTCAAACTTTTCGGGAGTTCAGTGCTCAAACATGATATTCCCAGAAATGAAGTCAGAAGATACGACTCATCACTGCATTCCTTCTCTAAAACAGAATGCGAACTCTGTGAATGAAGAAAAGTAAATGCAATTAATTTAAAGTTTCTTGGTCCTTGCAATCTGCAATCTTTATTATTTAGCACATCTTTGTTTTGTGCCCAACCCCAATTCCCCTTTAAGTGTTCAAGAAAAGGAAACCAAACTCTGTCCACCGAGAAAATAAAAATAAAACTAATGTAAATCTTTTATTCCTTGCAAGCTGAATATCTCTTTAATATTTAGCATCTCTTGCTTGCTCTGTATCAAAGCAACCTAATTTTAGGATTTTTAGTCACACATCTCTTCTTTGTTTTATGGCGTTGCAACCCATACCTTCTTTTTGCTTGTAACAACATTATGCAGCGATTTTTTTATTTTTTTTGTTTTGATACCTCAACTACAATCCACTGCTGAAGTAATTTCTCGTAAGAATATTCACTTGCCCGCTGAAAATGTGCGAAGCAGCAAAGCCTTTGCCTATCTGGCTAGAATCTCTAGAAAATGAAAAGATAAACTAGTGTTTTATTCATTGAGAGGATGACTATCGTTGATTAGGTTAAGATGCAAAATTTCAATGATGCAAGGTAGAAACTTATTAGCATTAAATATTATATATTATGATTAATACTTAAAAATATATTTTTATTAAAATTTTAAATTATTATTTTACATTTAAAGTATTAATAACTTCTTAACTAAAACATGTTTTATAATAATATATCTAATAATATAAAATACTTTTAATTTGTGGTAAATACTCATCTTAAATACAGGCCTATCGTATAAATGAAATGATTGATTGATGAATTTAAGTATTGAAATTAAAAGGATAAAGAGACGGCTAAACTTAAAAAAGAAATGTTGGTGCAGTCCAAACTAGAATATTATTTGGTAATTAAGTCATATCTGTAGCTGTAGATATCGGATTTAGGTCTACTTTATATGGATGGAAAGATAAGACATAAGCTTACAACTTTCATGTGGAGATCTGTTTTAAAAAGAATGTTTTCAAGTTCAAATTATAGCTATAACAAAAAAATTTAAATCTGTCCTGCAGCCTGAACATTGTTCAGTGTTTAACTCATATTTAAAGTTCTAGAAGTTCAAATAACCTTCAATTTTTTTTTTCTGAAAAACTAAGACAATTTCTTACAACTTTCATATGGAGGTTTGGTTTAAATTCTAACGTTATCAATAACGTTTTGGACAGACAAGAGAAGATAACGATTGTCACTAAGTCAAGAGTTGATCACTCCTCATCAATTAGTTATCAAATCAATAGTTTTCAATTATAGCCTATAAAAGGAGGTATTTGTCATGCATTTTGACATTTTAGTTTCCAGATTAAGATCATGCTCTTTCTTTCTCTCTTTATATCTTTGTATTGTGTAAGTTATGTTTTCATTAATATCAAGTTTATACCTTTCATTTTATTTTTTTACTTAACTTTTATCTTATTTATGTTCTTATTTTGTTTATTTTATTTATTTATTATATTTAGTTAAGTTTATTATGTCAAGGTAAAAATGTTACATTAATGATGTAAGAATAAGTATAATGTAAACTCAACATGAATCTTAATATTTGATACTAACATATTTTGTATTTGTTATCTTGTTCACTCTTTAATACTTTGCTTGTTAAATGATTAATCTAGATTTATGTTGTTTAACACTTGGTATAACAAATACTTATCATTTTCATAACACAAACTGTATGGTATATTAACACCTGTGCTATAAAAATAACTTGATTTATTGTTAATATAATTTATAATTATGAATATTGATTATTATTTAAAAATATATTTTTATCAGGGTTTTATATTATCATTTTGCATTTGAAGTATTAATAACTCCTTAACTAAATCATATTTTATAATAACATATCTAATAATATAAGATACATTTAATTTGTGATAAATATTCATTTTAAATACAAACCTATCACATAAATGAAAGGATTGATCAATGAGTTTAAGAACTGAAATTGAAAAGATGAAAAGATAGCTAAACTTAGAAAAGAGATGTTGGTGTAGTCCAAACTGAAACACTATTTGATAATTGGGTTATATCTGGAGCTGTAGATCTCAGATTTAGGTCTACTTTATATGGATGAAAAGCTAAAACATAAGCCTACAACTTTCATAGGAGCTCAAGATTTAAAAAGACCATTTTTAAGTTTAATTTATAGTAACAACAAAGAAGTTTGAATATGTCCTGTAACTCGAGCACTGTTTAGGTTTTTGCCTATATCTGGAGTTATAGAAGTTCAAATGACCTCTATTTTTTTTGGAAAGCTAAGGTAATTTCCTACAACTTTCATTTCTTTATATGGTTCAAATTCTAATGTTATCAATGATATTTTTTGTAGATAAAAGAAGATAAGGATTGTCATTAAGTTAAGAGTTGACCACTCATTCATCAATTAGTCATCAAATCAATAGTTTTCAATTTTAGTCTAAAAAAAAAAGCATTTGCCACGTGTTTAGGCATTTTGGTCTTCAGATCAAGATCATGTTCTTGCTTTCTCTTTTTGTATCTTGTATTATTTATGTTTTGCTTTTATTAATATCAAGTTTATGCCTTTCATTTCCTTTCCTTTACTTAGTTAACTTTTATCTTATTTATGTTCTTATTTTGTTTATGTATTTTTTTTATTTCATTATGTTTAGTTAAGTTTATTATGTTAAGGTGAAAAGGTTATACTAATGGTGTAAGAATAAGTATAGTGTAAACTTAACATGAACTTTAATATTTGATACTAACATGTTTTGTATTTGTTATCTTGTTCACTCTTTAATACTTTGTTTGTTAGATAACTAATTTAGATTTATGTTGTATAACACTTGGTACAACAAATGCTTGACACTTTCATAACATAAACTGTATGATATAACCGATATCTATGCTATGAAAGGAACTTGATTTGTTGTTAACATAAATTATAATCATGAATACCTAACAACATTTACAAGTATTAGCATTATTTGAATAAGATAATTAATATAATTATGTTAACAATTTATAATCTAATTGGAACCTCCTTTGTGTGTTTTCCAATTGAATAATAAGAGTTTTTATTATATTTTTTTGACATACTATTAGTGGATCCTCTAACCTTGACATGTGTTGTTATCATTGTTTAATCCTTAGGTTAATCTTTCATCTCAAAGTTCTCATCAACTTCTTCTTCTTTTTTATTACTACTACTACTATTGTTACCATTGTTGTTGTTGTTGTTGTTGTTGTATTATTGCTATCTATAATTTATACAATTAACCTCCTTATGGTTCAATCCCGGTCTTGCTAGTTTATTTATTTCTTCAACACTCCTACACTTGGGATAAGACATCAATCTTTTGATCGTGACAAGTTTTTGGCGCTGTTGTTGGGCTGATAAGTTCTTACAAATTATAATATTTGTTTTATTTCTTTTTTTTTTTACTTTTCTTATATATAACTTTATTTCTTTTATTTCATTTATTCTTCTTTTGTTTGCCTTTTCTTTTTATTCTATTCCTACACATGCATGAGAGTGTGGTAATGTATATTAACTGGTAGATTTTGTAAGGTATCCTCATCATTTTTAAAAAATATGATCGAAGAAGATAATCAATCACTTTATAATGAAAATAATTAGAATAATCATGTTAGAACACTTAGGGATCACATGAATCCCACAAGAACAAGTGCACCATCATGCATAGTTTTTCCTTCTGATGCATCTCATTTTAATTTTAAGCCAAGCATTATTTAACTTTGACCTTATTTTCATGGTTTAGATTTAGAAAATCTATACTTGTTGCATTTAAGGGAATTTGAGGAGGCCTGTAACACCTATAATGACTTAAATTATAACATAAACACTATCAAATTAAAGCTTTCCTCTTTTTCTTTAAAAGATAAAGCTAAAAAATAGCTATAAAATTTGATACTTGGATCCATTCGTGTTTAGGATGAAATATAACAACAGTTTTTAATGAATTTTTTTTCCATCTTATAGCAAAAGATAAATCATTATTTTCACTCAAAAATCACATTTTATCAATCTTGGGATAGGTATCGAGACTTGCTTAATATTTTCTCTCATCATGGTTTTGAGATATGGAGATTGATTTCATATTTTTATGAAGGCTTAACATTTAAAGATAAACAAATGGTTGAATTAATATGCAATAAAACTTTGAAGATAAAGACCCTGATGAAGCAATGAAGTACTTAAACTTGTTAGCAGAAAATGCTTAAAATTAGGACACCGCAGGTACTTATAAGGCACCAAGTAAAACTCAACCTTATACATCTAATAGAGGTATGTATAACTTTAGAGAAGATCATGATCTCCAAACCAAGTTTGCATCTTTAGCTAGAAAAGTTAAGGCATTAGAATTGAAAAAGAGTGGTAAATTAAAATCTGTTCAAAACATTGTGTGTCAAATTTATGAAACAAATAAACACTTAACCAATGATTGTCTAACTTTGCGTTCTTTTAAAGCATGTCTCTATGAACAAGCTCATGTTTTAAACAGTTTTTAAAGGCTTAACCATAACTCATACTCACAAACATATAACCTTAGTTAAAGAAATCACTTAAATTTCACTTGAGAGAGTGAGAACAATAATGTATAAACTTCACAATCACCATTTTAAGCGTATCATAATTTTCAAAATTCTCATGGATATGCACCTCCTTATGCTCCACCTCCTAGAAAATTTTTTGGGAAAACTTTGTATGCATTCATTGAAAAGTAAGAGACAATCAATACTCAACTTGCTCAAAGTATGATAAATTTTAAAGATACTCTTGCAAAATTTACATTCGCTCTTAGTTTTCAAGATAAAGAAAAGTTTGCATCTCAATCACAATAAAATTCCAATGGACAATACAATGCAAATGCAAGTAGTTCTAGAAGTCAACACTTGGATAAAGTCAAATCAGTCATCACTCTTCATAGTGGTAAAGTTGTTCAAAAACCAATTCTTGAGCCTTGTGAGAAAGATAATGAGTCAATCTATGAGGATAAAAAATGGGTTGAATCTAAACATTGTAAATAAAATACTAATTCCCCATAAGCAGTTCAATTTCCTCATGCCATGACCAAACAGGAAGAAATTGAGGATGAAAAAGGCACCAAAAATATTGATGCAAATCTTTTGTCAAGAGTGACAATAGATTTGATAGGTGACATTACACCAATCGATGATTACTTTCCTTATAAATCCTTACTTTTTCTTAGTCCAATGCCTTAGTTTACTAAAAATATTAATTTTCTTACTTTAGGATTTTTTCCAGCTCACTATAATACCCAACACAAAAGAAACTTTTTGAATAATATGCATAATTTTTATTGAGATGACCCTTACTTATTCAATTATTGTCCTGATCAAATGTTTTAAATATTCATTCCTGACAATGACGTAAGTAGTGTCATTAAATTTTATCACTTTAAGGCACGTGGGGATCATTTCTTGCAAAAAAAAGGACTATAGAAATCTTTTAAAGTGGATCTTACCAGCTCACCATGTTTAAAGACTCACATGCATTCCGCAAAACATGTGAAAATTATCAAAATATAGGATTTATTTCAAAACACAGAGAGTCTTTAAACAATGTTCTATTGACTCTCAAGTCTTATCATAGTGAAGATAAGCATCATGCAATTCATGACTTATGAACCCATTTTCATAAAGAACATGCTTGGCATAATCTTGCTAATTTGACTAAAAAAGATCTTGTTTGCTCGTTTTTAAGAAAACTAGAGGAGAAGTCTATCCCTAACCCATAGAGAGCGTTTAAGGCATTCTTGGACATAAAACCAAAAAAATATGTAAGCTACAATCACAACTACTTGTATATATACATGATTTAAAAAAAAATAAAGAGAGAAAGAGACTCTAGTTGGCCTATATATAGGTAATATGATTGCCTTTTTATTTTTTTATCTATAAAATCTTTTCTTCCTTCCTTTCATTTCTACTCAACCCATATATTCAACAAATATAGAAGTGTATAAAAATGACAAGTTCATCAAGTCATCAGATAATAAATATTTGTGTTTTTGGTGGATCTAGTTCTGGGAAAGAAAATGAGTTGTTAGAATCAACAAATCATCTTGGTTAGGTGCTAGCTGAGAGAAAGATTCATTTAATGTATGAGGGAGGCAATCTTGGGTTAATGAGAGGTATGTCAATAATTGCATTTTTATGAGATAGGCAAGTTTTGGGGGTCGTCCCTAAAGCTTTAATACAAGGTGACATCATTGGAAAGATAATTGGAGAAGAACTATAGGTCTCCACAATATCTACTTGAATGAATGCAATGTTTAACCATGTTGATACTTTCATTGCCTTACCAGGTGATCTAAGCACATTAAAAGAGAACTTTCATATTTCCTTTTAGGCCCAACTGCATATTCACCATAAACTCATAGGTTTGTTAAATGTTAATGGTTATTATGATAAGTTATTGTATTTTCTTGATCATGTTGTGGAATAAAAATTTCTATAATCTTCTGCATGACAAATTATAATCTCTATTGCTACTATTGAACAATTGATTGACCAACTATAATATTTCTTTCCTGTAATTGATTCCTCTATGAGTCGCATAAATTGATCATCTATAAAAAGCTGTAAAAAGTTTAGCTTGGATTTGAGCCTTTATTTTTATTGTTGTGTTTTGTTGTTTCTTGTATTTGTTTAAGTGTGTTTCAGGTTTGTTAGTGTTTATTATTTTAGATGATATCTTTTATACTATATTTTTCTACATTAGGACATTGAGAACAATGTCTCGTTTTGGTTGGGGGGAAAGGGTAGTAGTTAACAAAAAAAATTTAACTAATTATGTTTTCTATTTTATAAAGCTTATGCAAAATTGTTGTTACTAGAATGATAGAGTAAATGAGCTTTTTTTGTTATAGTGACTCTTGAGACGCATGTTAGTAACCATTCTTAACAAGGTCTATCATAATACTTCTTGAAATATTCAAGTTTACAAACTCTCGTATTATTATCACTTAATTATGCTCATATACTCATTTAACATGTATTTTTAAAGCTTAATTTTCACACACATACTTCAACATATGATTATAGATTGCATATTAGATTATTACATTATTTATGTTCTTTGTTAAAGGTAACAACTAAGGAAAATGGATGATATATAATTTGAAACAAAAAGAAAAAAAATGATAATAATAAAAATATAGATAAATTTGGTTTCGTAACCTCCCTAACCTAAGCAATTAAGCCTAAAGAGGTGTCTTAATACCTAATACCCTAAAGTCAACTGATTTGAGAGTTATTGACCGAATACTTGTTCCATGAGTTAAGGAGAAAAACTTAAGGGAATCAAATATTGCACTATCTATGTATCAGTATCTGCAACTCGAGTTACTAACTTATAGGGGTGTCTCAACATCTAATATTCTAAGACTAACTAGTCTAGAATTCATTAGCCAAAAACTCGTTACATGGGTTAAAGATTCATGGTGTTTTAAGTTATATATACATATATTAAAAAAAAGAAAAAAAAAGAACAAAATAATACTCTCAACCAAGAAAGTTAACTTTAAACATTAAAACAAAAAATTTATTTTCTTCTAAGTAAATCCCCATAACTATGTGTTGATATATTGAGTACAAAAGAAAGGTTTATTAATATCTTATTTAAGAGGTAATGAGTAGATATATAAACTTAATAAGAGTTTGTTTATCTGAATAGATTAATGGAAGTTGAATGATCAATACTTTGCTTTGTGAAATGTGAAAATTATTTTTTGATTTTAACGTTTTGATTTTTAGAGACTAGTAATAAGCTGGTTGAAGGATGTGATTAATACTTAAAAGTGTATTTTTATCAAGGTTTTATATCATCATTTTGCACTTGAAGTATCAATAACTCTTTAACTAAAGTATGTTTTATAATAAGATATATAATAATATAAGATACCTTTAATTTATAGTAAATATTCATTTTAAATGCAAGCTTATCATATAAATGAAATGATTGATTGATAAGTTTAAGTACAACAATTGAAATGACAAAGAGATGGTCAACATAGATAAGAGATGTTGGTGCTGTCCAAACCGGAACACTGTTTGGTAATTGGGTAATATTTAGAGTTGTAGATCTTTGATTTAGGCTTACTTTATATGGATGGAAAGGTAAGATATAGGCCTACAACTTTCATGTAGAGGTCTGATTTTAAAAACACTGTTTTTAAGTTCAAATTGTAGCAACAACAAAGAATTCTGAATTTGTCTTGCGGTTTGAGCACTGTTTAGTGTTTGGCCTATATTTGGAGTTTTAGAAATCCAAATGACCTCCATTTTTTTCTTGGAAAGCTAAGATAATTTCCTATAACTTTCATGTTAAGTGGTTCCAATTCTGAAGTTATCAATGATATTTTGGGTAGACAAAAGAAAATAAAGATTGTTACCAAGTCAAGAGTTGACCACCCACTCATCAATTAGTCATCAAATCAATAGTTTTTAATTTTGGCCTATAAAAGGAGGCATTTGTCATGCATTTTGGTATCTTGGTTTTCAGATCAAGATCATGCTTTTGCTTTCTCTCTTTATTTCTTTGTATTGTGTAAGTTATGCTTTCATTAATATTAAGTTTATACTTTTCATTTCCTTTCCTTTACTTTGTTAACTTATCTTGTTTATGTTCTTATTTTGTTTGTTTATTTTTCTTTCTTTCATTATGTTTTGTTAAAATTATTATGTCAAGGTGAAAAGGTTATACTAAAGGTGTAAAATTAAGTATAGTGTAAACTTAACATGGACTTTAATGTTTGATACTAACATATTTTGTATTTGTTATCTTGTTCACTCTTTAATACTTTGCTTGTAAAATAACTAATCTAGATTTATGATATATAACACTTGGTACAACAAATGCTTGGAACTTTCATAGCACAAACCGTATGGTATAACTGACATTTATGCTATGAAAGGAACTTGATTTGTTGTTAACATAAATTATAATCATGAATACCTGATAACATTTACAAGTATTAGCATTATTCAAATAAAATAACTAATTTAATCATGTTAATAATTTATAATCTGATTAAAATCTTCTTTGTGTGTTTTTCAATGGAATAATAAAAGTTTATACTATACTTGTTTGATATACCATTAGTGGATCCTTTAACTTTGACATGTGGTTTTATCATTATTTAATCCTTACATTAATCTTTCATCTCAAAATTTTCATTAACTTCTTTTTTTATTATTATTATTACTACTACTATTATTACTATTGTTGTTGTATTATTGTTATCTATAATTTATCTGTGGTTCGACCCTAGTCTTGCTGAGTTATTTATTACTTTGACACTCCTGCACTTGAGAGAAAATATCAATCTTTTGGTAGTGTTAAATGCCCAACAACATTTACAGGTATTAGCACAAGTATTAACATTATTCAAATAAAATAACTAATATAATTATGTTAACAATTTATAATCTGATTGGAACTTCATTTGTATATAGTTTCCCATTGAATAATAAGAGTTTATACTATACTTGTTTGAAATATCATTAGTGGATCTTTTAACCTTGACATTTATTATTATCATTGTTTAATCCTTATATTGATCTTTAATCTCAAAGTTCTTATCAACTTCTTCTTTTTCTTTTTCTTTCTTACAACTACTACTAGTAGTAATATTACTATTGTTGTTGTAATATTATTATTGTTTATAATTTATGCATTTAACTTTCATATGGTTTAACATTGGTCTTGCCGAGTTATTAATTACTTTGACACTCTTACACATGGAAAAAGACATTAATCTTTTGATCGTGTCAAGTTTTTGGCGCCGCTGTCAGGGAGGCAAATTTTTGTTCAAATTATAATATTTATTTTATTTTCTCTTTTTACTTTTCTTATATTTAACTTTGTTTCTTTTGTTTTGTTTCTTCTTTTTTGTTTCTTTTATTTTTTTTACACGTGCATGAGAGTGTAGTCACGTAATGACTTTGTAGGGTATCCTCATTTTTTTTAGAAAATATGGCTGAAGAAGATAATCAATCACTTCATAATGAGAATAATGAAAATAACCGTATTAGAACACTTAGAGACCACATGAATCCCACATGAATAAATGCACCCTCATGCATAGTTTCCCTCTTTGATGGATCTCATTTTAATTTTAAGTCAGATATTATTCAACCTTTACCTTCTTTTTATAGCTTAAATTCAGAAAATTCATACTTGCATTTAAGGAAATTTGAAGAGGTCTGCAACATATAATGACTTAAATTATAGGATAAATACCATCAGATTAAAGCTTTTTTCTTTTTTCATTAAAAGATAATGCTAAAATATGGTTATAAAATTTAAGACTAGGATCCATTTATATTTGAAATAAAATATAACAACAGTTTTTAAAGAAGTTTTTTCCATCTCACAGAACAAACTTTTTCAAAAAACAAATCATCACTTTCATTAAAAAATCAGGAGAAATATTTTACCAATATTGGGATAGATATCGAGATTTGCTTAATACTTGCCCTCATCATGGTTTTGAAACATGGAGATTGGTTTCATATTTTTATAAAAGGTTAACACTTAGAGAAACAAATGATTAAATTGATGTGCAATGAAACTTTTAAAGATAAAGACCTTGATGAAGTAATGAAGTACTTAGACTTGTTAATTGAAAATACTCAAAATTGGAACACTGTAGGTACTTATGAGGTACCAAGTAAAACTCAACCTCATATATCTAGTGAAAGTATGTACAATCTTAAGGAAGATCATGACCTCCAAGCCAAGTTTGCATCTTTAGCTAGAAAAATTAAAGCATTATAATTAAAAAAGAGTAGTCAATTAAAATTTGTTTAAAACATTGTGTGTCAAATCTGTGAAATTGATGAACACTCAACCAATTACTATTCAACCTTACCTTCTTTTAAGGAATATCTCCATTAACAAGCTCATGCTTTAAATAGTTTTCAAAGGTTCAATCATAACCCATACTCTCAAACATACAACCCTGGTTGGATTATTGATACTTAAAAGTGTATTTTTATCAAGGTTTTATATCATCATTTTGCACTTAAAGCATCAATAACTCCTTAACTAAAACATGTTTTATAATAATATATCTAATAATATAAGATACCTTTAATTTATGGTAAATGTTCATTTTAAATGCAGGCCTATCACATGAATTAAAGGATTGATTAATGAATTTAAGAACTAAAATTGAAAGGATAAAGAGATGGCCAAACTTAGAAAAGAGATGTCGGTGCAATCTAGACTAGAACATTGTTTGGTAATTGGGTCATATTTGAAGCTATATATCTCAGATTTAGGTCTATTTATATGGATGAAAAGGTAAGACATAGGCCTACAACTTTCATATGGAGCCTAAGATCTAAAAATGCCATTTTCAAATCCAAATTGTTGTAACAATAAAGAAGCCTGAATTTGTCCTCCAGCCCGAGTACTGTTCAATATTTTAGCCATATCTAGAGTTCTAGAAGTTGAAATAAGCTGAATTGTTTACACAAGAAAGCTGGGATTATTTCCTATAATTTTCATATTTTCAAGTGGCTCTAATTTTGATGTTACCAATAACGTTTTGGGTAGACAAAAGAAGATAAAGATTGTCACCAAGTCAAGAGTTGGTCACCCACTCATTAATTAGTCATCAAATCAATAGTTTCCAATTTTAGCCTCTAAAAGGAGGCATTTGTCATGCATTTAGGCATCTTGATTTTCAAATCAAGATCATGCTCTTGCTTTCGCTCTTTGTATTTTTTGTAATGTTTATGCTTTGTTTTCATTATTATCAAGTTTATACTTTTTATTTCCTTTCCTTTATATAGTTAACTCTTATCTTATTTATGTTCTTATTTTGTTTGTTTATTTTTATTTCTTTTATTATATTTAGCTAAGTTTATTATGTGAAGATGAAAATATTACACTAATGGTGTAAGAATAAGTATAATGTAAACTTAATATGGACTTTAATATTTGATACTAACATGTTTTGCATTTGTTATCTTGTTCACTCTTTAATACTTTGCTTGTTAAATGACTAATCTTGATTTATATTGTATAACACTTGGTACAACAAATGCTTGGCACTTTCATAGCTCATACTGTATGGTATAACCGACACTTGAGCTATGAAAGGAACTTGATTTGTTGTTAATATAAGTTATAATCATGAATGCTTGACAAGATTTACAAGTATTAACATTAATTGAATAAAATGACTAATCTAATCATGTTAACAATCTATAATCTGATTGGAACCTTCTTTATGTGTGGTTTCCAATTGAATAATAAGAGTTTAAACCATACTTGTTTGACATACCATTAATGGATCCTCTAACATTGACATTTGTTATTATTATTGTTAAATCTTTACGTTAATATTCCATATCCAAGTTCTCATCTTCTTTTTCTTCTTCTCTTTCTTTATTATTACAATTGTTGTTGTTGTTGTTGTTTATAATTTGTACAATTAACCTTCTTGTGGTTCGACCCTGGTTTTGCGGGGTTATTTATTACTTCGACACTCCTGCACTTGAGAGAAGACATCAATCTTTTAGTCGTGTCATTAAACAAATCACCCAAATTTCAATTGCAAGAGTAATAATAACAATGCACAAACTTCACAACCATCATTTCAAACACACCATAATTTCTAAAATTCTTATGAATATACACCTCATTATGCTCCACCTTCTAGAAGAAATCTTGAAGAAACATTGCATGCATTCATTGAAAAGCAAGAGATAATCAATACTTAACTTGCTCAAAGCATAACACGTTCTAAAGATACTTTTACAAAATTAACATCTGTTATTAGTTTGTAAGAGAAAGGTAAGTTTCCATCTCAACCGCAACAAAATCCTAAAGGGCAATATAATGCAAATGCAAGTAGTTCTAGAACCCAACATATGGATTAAGTCAAATCAGTTACTGCTCTTTGTAGTGGTAACGTTATTGAAAAACCTACTCTTGAACCTTATGAGAAAAATAATGAGTCAATCTCTAAAGCTAAATAAGGGTTTGAATTTGAAAATTACAAAGAAAAGACTAATTCCTTACCAGCACTTCCATTTCTTCATGTTATGACTAAACCAAAAAAAAGTTAGTCCTAACTCTGAAATCTTTGAAACTTTCAAACAAGTAAAGATCAACATACATTTACTGGATGTTATTAACAGGTTTCTTCTTATGTTAAATTTTTCAAAAATCTATGCACTATGAAGAAAAAATCGAATATGAAAAAAAAGTTTTTTTTAGCCAAACAAGTAAATGTTATTCTTCATAACAATAACACTTTGAAATATAAAGACCCTAGTTGTCCTACAATTTCTTGCTTTATTGGGGAACATAAAATTGAATGAGCCTTACTTGATCTTCGAGCTAATGTGAATTTACTTTCATATTTAGTTTTTCAAACACTCAATCTAGATGAGTTAAAACCAATTTCTGTAACTCTTTTACTTGCAATAGATTTTAAAAGTGCCTAGAGGAATAATTGAAGATGTGTTAGTACAAGTTTATAAATTTATTTATCCTGTGAATTTTTTATCTTGGACACACAACCTGTTGAAGCATGTAATTCATTTCCTGTTATTTTATGATGTTTATTTTTTACAACTTCTAACGTATTAATTAATTATAAGAATGGACTCATGAAGCTATCGTTTAAAAACATGACATTAGAGATGAATATTTTTAACATATGCAAGCAACCTGAAAATGATAATGATTTACAAGAAGTAGATCATATTGAAGAATTAGTTTATGATCAACTTGAATGTGCTTTGAGTAAAATTGAGTTGGATGAATCCGAAGATTTGCAAATGATTTACTCTTAGAAAGAAATCACAGATAAAAAAGCACGAAAAATATTGAAGCGGATCTTTTTTCAAGAGTAACAACAAATTCAATATCCAACATTACACCATTCGATAATTACTTTTCTAACGAATCTTTACTTAGTCCAATGCTTTAGTATGATAAAAATAACAATTTTCTTACTTCAGGAGATTTGTGAGTTCATTAGAGTACCTAAGACAAATAAAAGTTTTTGAGCGATATGCAAAAATTTTATTGGGATGACCCTTACTTATTCAAATGTTTTCCTGATCAAATATTTTAAAGATTCATTCCCGATAATAAGGTTAGTCTCATTAAACTTTGCCATTTTAAAGCATGTGGGAGTTATTTCTTGTCAAAAAACAGTTGCAAAAATTTTTCAAAATGGATTTTATTGGCCCATCATGTTCAAGGACTCACATGCATTCTACAAAACTTATGAAAATTGTCAAAAATCAGGATTTATTTCAAAATATAAGGAATTTTTAGATAATCTTTTATTGAGTTTTGACACATATCCTAGTAGAGATGTGCATTGTGCATCTCATGATTTATGACCCCATTTTTATAAAAAATATACTCGATATAGTCTTGGGAATCTGATTAAAAAAGTAAGTCATAATCACAAATACCTGTATATACATATGCTTTTTTAAAAATAAATAAATCAATAGATAAATAGTGTGTATGAGACTCCAGTTGGCCTACATATAGTCCAACTGCACATTCACCATAAACATATAGGTTTGTTAAATATTAATGGTTATTATGATAAGTTGTTGTTTTTTTTTATCATGATATGGAATAGGAATTTTGTAGCATCTTCTACACAACAAATCATAATCTTTGCTGCTACTACTGAACAATTGATTGACCAACTACAATTTTTTATTCTTGTAATTGATCTCTTCATGAGTCGTATAAATTGGTCAACTAAGAAAAGCTGTAAAAAGCTTAGATTGGATTTGAACCTTCATTTGTGAATCTTAGTGTCTTTTGGTTTTATTACTGTGTTTTCTTATTTTTTATATTTATTTAAGTGTGTTTTAAGTTTGTCGGTGTTTATTATTTCAAGTGATGTCTTCTATACTCTATTTTTCTACCTTAGGATTTTGATAACAATGTCTCGTTTTGGTTAGGAGGAGAGGGTAATAGTTTAAAAAAAAAACTAATTGTGTTTTCTATTTCAAAAGCATTTGCAAAACTGTTGTTACTAGGATGGAACAGTAGTGAATATCTTTTGTTAAAGTGACTCTTGAGACGCATCTTAGTAACCATTTTTAATAAGTTTTATCATAATACTTGAAATATTTAGGTTTACGAACTCTCATATTGTTATTACTTAATTATGCTTATATACTCATTTAACATGTATTCTTAAACTTTAATTTTCACACATACACTTTAACATATGATTATGAGTTGCAAATTAGATTATTATATTATTTATGTTATTTTGTTAAAAGTAACAAATAAGGAAAATGGATAATATATAATTTATAAAAAACAAAGCAAAAAAAATAATGATAATAAAAACATAGATAAATTTGGTTTCGTAGCCTCCTTAACCTAAGCAACTAAGCCTGAAAGGGTGTTTTAACACTTAATACTCTAAAGTCAACTGACTTAGAAGCTATTGACTCAACTCTTGTTACATGGGTTGAGGAGAAAAGTTTAAGGGAATCAAATATTGCACTATCTATGTATCAGTAGTTGCGACTAGTGTTACTAAACTTGTAGGGGTGTCTCATACCCTAAGACCAACTAGTCTAAGAGTCATTAGTTAAAAGCTTATTACATGGGTTAAAGATGCATCGTGTTTTAAGTTATATGCATATATATTAAAGAAAGAAAGAAATAATAATAATCTTAACTCAAGGAAGTTAACGTTAAATATTAGAATAAAAAATTATTTTCTTCCAAGAAAATCCTTATAATTATATGTTAATATATTGAACACAAAAAGAAGATTTATCAATATCTTATTTAAGAGGTAGTGAGTAGATATATAAATTTAATGATAGTTTGTTTATCTGGATAAATTAATGGAAGTTGAATGAAGAATGCCTTGTTTTGTGGAATTTATAAAATTTTTTCTATTTTAACTTTTTTATTACTAAAGACTAGCAATAAGCTGATTAGGAGGGTGTAATTAGTATTTAAAAATATATATTTATTAAGGTTTTATATCATTATTTTGCACTTGAAGTATCAATAACTCCTTAACCAAAGCATGTTTTATAATAACATATCTAATAATATAAGATACCTTTAATTTGTAATAAATATTCTTATTGAATGCAGACCTATCACATAAATAAAAAGATTGATTGATAAGTTTAAGTACTGAAATTAAAAGAACAAAGAGATGGTCAAACTTAGAAAAGAGATGTTAGTATAATCCAAACTGGAACATATCTGGAGCTGTAAATCTTAGATTTAGGTCTACTTTATATGGATGGAAAGTTAAGATATAGGCCTACAACTTTCATATGAAGGTTTGGTTTTAAAAATATCGTTTTTAAGTCCAAATTGTAGCAATAACAAAAAAGTCTGAATTTGTTCTGCAGCTTAGACACTATTCAGTATTCAGTTTATATCTAAAGTTCTAGAAGTCTAAATAACCTTTATTTTTTTTTCTCTGAAAAACTGAGACAATTTTTCATAACTTTCATGTTGAGATCTGATTCAAATTATAATGTTATCAATAATTTTGTGGGCAAATAAGAAAAGATAAAGATTGTCACCAAGTCAAGAGTTGGCTACCCATTCATCAATTAGTCATTAAATCAATAGTTTTTAATTTTGACCTATAAAAGGAGGCATTTGCCATGCATTTAGGCATCTTGGTTTCTAGATCAAGATCATACTCTTACTTTCTTTTTTTATATTACTTATGTTTTGCTTTCATTAATATCAAGTTTATGTCTTTCATTTCCTTTCCTTTACTTAGTTAACTTTTATGTTATTTATGTTCTTATTTTATTTATTTATTTTTCTTTCTTTCTTTATGTTTAGTTAAGTTTATTATATTAAGGTGAAAATGTTACATTAATGATACAAGAATAAATATAGTGTAAATTCAACATGGACCTTAATATTTGATACTAAGATGTTTTATATTTATTATCTTGTTCACTTTTAATACTTTGCTTGTAAAATAATTAATCTAGATTTATATTGTATAACACTTTGTATAACAAATGTTTGACACTTTAATAGCACAAACTATATGGTATAACCGACATTTATGCTATGAAAGGAACTTGATTTGTTATTAACATAAATTATAATCATGAATATCTAACAACATTTACAAGTATTAGCATTACTTAAATAAGATAACTAATATAATCATGTTAACAATTTATAATTTGATTGGAATATTCTTTGTGTGTGGTTTCCAATTGAATAATAAGAGTTTATACTATACTTGTTTGAAATATCATTAGTGGATTATCTACCCTTGATATTTATTGTTATTATTATTTAATCCTTACATTGATCTTTTATCTCAAAGTTCTCATTAATTTTTTCTTCTTTTTCTTCACTACTACTATTACTACTACTATAACTACTACTACTACAACTATTATTATTATTATTATTATTATTATTATTATATTATATATTATTATTATTATTATTATTATTATTATTTATAATTTATATAATTAATCTTTATATAATTTAATTCTAGTATTTTTAGATTATTTATTATTGTTTTACACTTAAAAAATATTAATTTTTTAATTATATCAGCTCGTAGTCTCGTATTCAAACCTTGGGCCGGGGATTCTAGTGCTTTAACATCGTATTGATATTCACAATTCCTTCTTTTTAAGTGTCGGAAAGCTATGTCTATTGTCTATTAGGGAAAGAAAAGGAGAAAACGCAACTAATTTAAAGTCTCTTGATTCAAGCAGCATCTCTTTATTACTATTTAGCATCTCTTCGTTGCTTTGTACCCAAGCCAAGTACCAAATTCCTCCTTGTGCAAGTAACTATGGTTTGTGAAAGCTGGCCAAGCAAGCATTAAGTTAAAGGAGATGTATCCTAGAACTCACTTCCATATATTAATTTGTAATGCATTCCATACCTTTTCTCTGCATGCTGTAACAACAATATGCTGCAACTCCTTTTTTATGACAAATTACCCAAAATCTAGTGCAGAATTCTTTTCTCATACGAATCATTTCACTATCCCTTTTAAGAGATTTTTTTCAGAAATATCCATATTTACTTTTCATCTTACAACATAGTTTCTCCTGGGGTTCATCAAGTGAAACTAGTTTCCACTGCTGAGGAGAAGAAAGAATGCTTAAGCAATTGCCTGAAGAAGTCTTGAATTTGTGGAACAATTGGGAGATTCGAGGAATGGTTTTGCTTAGTCTCTTACTACAAACCATCCTCATCGTATTTGGTTCTCGACGTAAGATCATTGCCAGAAACTGGATCAGGATGCTCGTTTGGTCTGCATACTTATCAGCAGACATGGTGGCAACTGTTGCCTTGGGTAATCTAGCCAGGAGCCAAGGAGATTTATCAGGTAAAGAGAAAGCAAACAATTCCATCCAGGCATTTTGGGCACCTTTTCTACTCCTGCACCTTGGCGGCCCGGACACAATCACTGCATACTCGATTGAAGATAACGAGTTGTGGTTAAGGCACTTACTTGGTCTTGTAGTCCAAGTCGGAGTGGCTTTCTATGTCTTCTCAAGGTCTTGGCCTAGCGGTATCCTCGCATTCATAACGATTCCAATGTTTATTGTTGGCATTGTAAAGTACGCAGAGAGGACTTGGGTGCTCTGGTCTTCATGCTCCAAGAGTTTGAAAAGCTCTAATCTCTTTGATTTTTGGCGTTCTTATCATCTGAAGAGAATAAAAGAAATTGGTCTACAAGCTCTGCAGGGAAACTATCTTCGTCAGGCTTATATTTTTTCTTCTATATCCAGGTCTATGATGCAGGATCTTGTCCCTAGCCTCATGGATCTAATGCTCAGCCAGATGCTTATGTCCAAATATTCGGCTGGCGGTGCCTTCAAGGTGGTAGAGGTTGAGCTTGGATTAATATATGATATGCTTTATACTAAAGCGCCCCTGATTTACTCTCGTGCCGGAATCATTCTTCGCTCTATCAGCTTTCTGCTCACTTTCACTGCGTTTATTACGTTCCAAGTCAAGATTGAGAAACACGCCTACCCAACGATCGACTTTACAATTACGTATTTATTGTTTGTGGCCGCTATTTTTCTCGAGTTTTATGCTTTTTTATGCCTTCTTTTCTCTGACTGGACAATGATCTGGTTGACTGATGAAGGAGGGAACGCCCTGACTAGTGCTTTTTATTCTCTGATAAGGAAGTTAACTAGAAGCGAAAGGTGGTCGAGATCCATAGCACAGTATAACTTGATAAGCACTTCCATTGAAAGCAAGCCACCTAAATGCTTGGAATTTCTGGGAATCGATGAACTGATGAAGCAGATGAATGTGAATAGGAAAGATATGAATGGTGGACTACAGGATTTTATTTCAGGACACCTCCAAAAGAACTCCCTGAAGATTAAGGAAAATTTCAATTTCATTGATAAGAATTTCAGAAGAAAAATAATTGGTCAGAGAGGAGATGGTGTGCTGGAAAGAGAGGGACTGTTACAGGACTTGAAGTGGAGCACATCTGAAGTGGAATTCAGTCGAAGCATTCTTGTCTGGCATCTCGCAACAGAGATTTGTTACTGTGTTGATAAAGATGCAAACAATGTCCCCTCAGAGTATGAAACAAGCAGATGCCTATCTGAATACATGATGTATCTTTTGGTGATGAGACCAGATACGCTATCTAAAGGAATCGGTGATGAGGGATATCTACATTCCTTGCAAGACTTGAATAGCATCATAAGTACGGAGGAAGCTCCCACTAAAAGCCCGGCGACAAGCAGGGAAGAAGTTGTAGATGCAATTCTGTTCTACTATGAATCATTTGTTATTGATGATATACGGTTTCAATTTCGCTGGAAAGAAACCAAGTCAGCGGTAGCTGGTGGGGATAGGCTCGCCAAGCAATTGCGTTTGCTGGGATTTAAGAAGCGATGGGAGATAATCGAAGAAGTTTGGATGGAAATGCTTGCTTATGCAGCAGCTCACTGTCCGTGGAAAGAACACGCTCAACAACTGAGAAGAGGTGGAGAGTTGCTCACCCATGTCTGCTTTCTCATGCTACATCTTGGTTTGAGCGAACAGTATGAATACAATTCATTCAAAGACTACAGTTCATTAAATGATTACATACGTGGTCATGATCTGGTATTGCCATGGGTAAGTCCACCAAAATCCTTCTCAAGTACATACATTGATCAATATTAGATATATGATTATGTTAACTGATGACTACTTTAACTCTTGACAACAATCTGAACGATGTTTCACCGCCAACAAAAAATATAAAGGAGGAAGAAGAATATCGTGGGGCCATTGATAGATATCTAAGAGGTAATGCAGACTTGTCACAGTCAAGTTCCAGTGAGGTATGATGCCAATTTCCTTTCCCACTAGCCTTTTCCTCAAGTAAAGTGTCGAATGGAACAGTGCAAAGCCGATTATTTATATGGTCACTGCCTTTATACTGTTTGGATTCTATGGCTACAGAATCCGATTTTTTTATGTTTATTGTTAGAAAAGCTCCTTTAAAAAATAATTCATAATTTAAAAAAAAAAATTAGTTTGGTTTTTAGTAAAATATCTTCTTCTTTTTTTATTTTAAGAAGAAAATGTTTTTTAAAAATTATAAAAATTAATATATATATATATATATATATTTATTTGTTAATTATATAAATTTTAATTTTTAATTTTTTTCATTGTTATGTATTTTATTTTTTTAGATTTTTATATCGAATTTTTTTATTGTTATTTATTTATTTTAATCTTTTATTGTATACAAATGTTTGATTTTAAACCATAAAATCATCACGAGTCTTGGGCATGGCAATAGAGGTCTGCCTCTTACGTCCACGATTCCTTCTAAATTTTATACTTGCCTTCACATTCATTGAAATTAATTTTCAATCCTATATATTTATTTTTAGCTTGGTCTGTATTATTCCTTAAATAAAATACATTGTTCATTAGAAAATTAATCAAATTACCTAATTTTTATTTTGAAGGAGGTGAAAGAACTGAAAAGGATGGTAGCATATAAAGACGAAGAGCTTGAGCGTAAAGAGCGAGAGCTTAAGCAGTTGAGGTCTTTTATAGATGCATCAACTCCATAGCAGGGGATTCATGCTCTTTAAGGAGGTTCACCAGCATGCACAGACTGATGATGAAGGGACTATTCAATCTTTATCAAATAGTAAGATGAGTTTGCTCTTGAAATGAGTGCGCTATGTTGTATCCGTACTTACAAAAAACATGAGCAAAACCTTTGTGTTTATCAATTGAAGAATAAAAACACTAATTTATTAATATCATAATTGCTTCTAAACATGAGAATTCTTGTTCGGGCCAGTTTAGCTTAGAATTTCTCGAGAAGGAATGTGGTGAACTGGGTATCTCGCTGTGTTTGGGTTTGAAGGCTCGTTTTGAATTGATTTTTTTATGAATTTAATCTTGTGATTCTAATTTCAATAACACTAGAGTGATGGCAGTGTTTTCAATATCATCCATGCATCCTAAAACAATCTTTAAGTACTCTCTCTCCCTATCCAGATTCCTTCAAATCCACTTATCCACCATAAACCTATTTCAAGAACCTCCCATAAATCAAAAGAAACCCAAATTTGACGAAACCAAATCGCATTTAATAGATCACTGAGGGAAGAAGACTTCATGACGGTGATCTGATGCGGGTAACAGCAGTGGTTGTTCACTATCTTCCTCCATCTGCACCTCTTATTGTCACTATTTTTGGTGGGTTTTAATGCTGGTCGTGGTGCCGAGGCTTCAGAATTGTGTTGGCTGTGCTTTTTTTTTTTCAGGGTGATTGACCACGAAAGATGAGGGGAAGAGAATGGATTTTTCTTTTAGAATGAAGGTGTTTGTTTTTTTCCCCTGAAAAATAATCTTGAGAGGCGTTGAACGCTGTTCTTCATGCTCTCAAGCCATCATGAGCTATCGATCAAAAAAATGATGAGAACAATAACTATAGTTTCTGAAAATAATTAATTCTATTTTTTATAGTTTTTTACAATGTTTTTTTATTATATTAAAATAATATTTCTTTATTTTTAAAATTTATTTTTGATAATAATATATTAAAATATTAAAAAAATTAATTTCTAACTTTCCGGCTGCCCAGAGCAGTCATGCTACGCACAAACTTGCTCAATGTTTTCAAGCCCTTTCTTCTTCTTTTTTAACCTTTCTTTCGAATGGCTGCATCTCAAGCAGCTCTCCTCTCACACACAGGTTTTTCCTGGAAAAAGTATCAGGTCCAAGATGAGAGGCTCTAGACAAGAGAGGTGCTAAGAAGCAGAGCTTTATATGACAATCCATTTGTTGAAGTAAACTCAATCCAGAAGGTCAAGGAAGGCAGCTACCAGCTGTCACCGCCCAGCCGCCAGCCACCGGCCGCTTTCACACCGTCGGTCACAAATCGCCTTCACACTTGAAAGTTGAATTTTCTTGTTTTGATTTCGTGTATAAATAGATAGCTAAGTTTATACAATTATGTGTGGAGAGATTGAGAGAAACACTAGAGAGAAAGAGAGAAAAAGAGAGAGGTTGTTGTAAGCTTTTATTTATGTAATTGTAAGCTTTGTTCTTGAAATATAAGAGTGTGTTTTATCCCATCTGAGTGTTTCAAAGCCACCACAAGTGGTTTCTCCCACCAACAATTGGTATCAGAGCCCCGTTTGTCAGAAAACAGAGGTCAACAAACACGAGGAGGATTTCAACGATTTCAAGGTAGAGGTTCTTGGAATACAGGTTTTAGAGGAAGAGGTGGAAGAAACACCACCAGAGGAGGTCGAGGACAACAAGGATTCACTCCTAGAGGAAGAGGAGGTGGTTATAATAACCATGACAAGAGGAATATTTGGTGTTATAATTGTAATCAATTTAGACACTATAGCACTGAATGTCAAAAGAAAGCTCCACTGATACGTGAGTAAGTCAACTATGCAGAAGAGAATGTCAACAACAGAGGAGCAGCTGCATTATTTGTCCAACAAGGACTTGACAAGAATCAAGAGAATATTTGGTATCTTGATTCTGGAGCCAGCAATCACATGTGTGGTCAACGAGATTTATTTGGTGATCTAGATGAGACCATACAAGGTTTTGTCACCTTTGGAGATACGTCAAAAGTTCCATTCAAAGGTAAAGGCAACATCCCAATTAAGTTGAAGAATGGCGATCATAGCTACATCGCCGATGTCTACTATGTCCCAACCATAAAGCAGAACTTGGTGAGCATAGGTCAACTTTTGGAGAGAGGCTATACACTTTACATGAAGAATTGTCATCTGACAATTACAGACTACAATGGGAGATTAATTGTCTATGTGAAAATGTCCAAGAATAGGATGTTTCCTTTAAACATCCAATATGATGCAGCAAAGTGTTTGAGTGCCATCACCAACAGTGAAGAATGGCTTTGGCACCTGAGGCTTGGACATCTGAATTTCACAAGTCTGAAGATGCTAGCAAGCAAAAAGATGGTCAAAGGTATGCCCCACATTGATCATCCAGAAGAAGTCTGTGAGAGTTGTGTCCTCAGCAAACATCACAGATCCAGTTTTGCCAAAGAAGTCAACTGGAAAGCAAACAAGCCACTAGAGTTAGTGCACACAGATATGTGTGGTCCTATAAAGTCTATGTCAACTGGACAAAATAGGTACTTCCTCACTTTCATTGATGATTTTAGCAGAAAGACATGGGTATATTTTTTGAAGAGTAAGTCAGAAGTGTTCGATTGTTTTAAAGATTTTAAAGCAATTATTGAGAAGCAAAGTGACTACAAGATCAGAACCGTAAGATCTGATTAAGGTGGAGAATATACAGCAAATGACTTTGAAGCTTTTTGTACACAACAAGACATCAGACATCAGACAACACCGGCTTATACACCACAGCTGAATGGTGTAGCTGAGAGGAAGAATCGAACAATTCTTGATATGGCAAGAAGTCTACTCAAAGCAAAGAAACTACCCAAACAATACTGGGCTGAAGTTGTATCATGTGCAGTATATTTGCTGAACCGCTGCCCAACCAGAAGTTTGCAAGTTGTCACTCCACAAGAAGCATGGAGTAGTCACAAACCAAGTGTTACTCATCTTCGAGTCTTTGGTTGTGTGGCATATGCAAAGATCCCAGATGCAAGAAGGACTAAACTCGATGATAAAAGTGAGAAATGCATCTTTGTCGGATATGGTGAGAGAAAAATGGGATACAAGCTGTATAATCCCATCACCAAGAAGGTAATTATGAGTAGAGATGTTATCTTTGAAGAAGATAAAACTTGGCAATGGAATGATGACCAAGAAGCAGTTAAATGGATCGGCACTGATTTGATCCTTGAAGATGAAGAAGTACCAACAATACTTGTAGAAGGTCCAATAGTACCAGAAGATGAGCCACAAAGTCCGGTACACAGATTTCCTGTATTCAACAGGAGAAACACGCCA
>SRLM01002571.1:0-20203 GCA_015708895.1 Populus ilicifolia | reverse complement strand
AGATCTGGATGAAAGAAAAAGTACAACAGGGTTTGTATTTTTCGTGGGAGATACATCTTTCACATGGTCATCCAAGAAGCAATCAATTGTCACGTTATCAAGCTGTGAAGCTGAGTATGTTGCTGCCAACTCAGCTGTATGCCATTTAATATGGTTAAGGAATTTGCTGAAGTGTTTGGGATTTCCTCAAGAAAATCCTACAGAGATTTATATCGATAATCAATCAGCGATTGCATTGGCAAAGAACCCGGTGTATCATGAAAAAAGTAAATATATTGATACACGTCATCATTTTATCCGAGAGCATGTAAAGAACAAAGAAGTCGAGCTGATATCCTGCAAGACAGATGATCAAGTTGCAGATATTTTTACCAAGCCATTGAAGAGAGAAGTATTTATCATATTGAAATTCATGCTTGGAATAACATCCCTCGATTGAGTTTAAAGGGGAGATTTGTTGAAGTAAACTCAATCCAGAAGGTCAAGGAAGGCAGCTACCAACTGTCACCGCCCAGCCGCCAGCCACCGGCCGCCGGCCGCTTTCACACTGTCGGTCACAAATCGCCTTCACACTTGAAAGTTGAATTTTCTTGTTTTGATTTCGTGTATAAATAGATAACTAAGTTTATACAATTATGTGTGGAGAGATTGAGAGAAACACTAGAGAGAAAGAGAGAAAAAGAGAGAGGTTGTTGTAAGCTTTTGTTTATGTAATTGTAAACTTTGTTCTTGAAATAAAAGAGTGTGTTTTATCCTATCTGAGTGTTTCAAAGCCACCACAAGTGGTTTCTTCCACCAACACCATTAACGTAAGAAAAGCCAGCCTCCTCTGATGCTACACATGTCAATCCGTTCATTCAACTGGACAAGGTAAGCTGCCTTCTTTCTGATCTGCTATACATCTGGATAGATATACAGTAGATAAATATATAACTATGATTCTTGTTTCAATTTCAAGAAGTACTATCGTATTCATGCAATTAAGTTTCCATGACATTTGATGTGTCTATCAAGCCACCTTTACAATGCTCATCACTCTCATTTTAATTGTTGATTTGGTACCATTGTCCTTGCATTACTGCTATAACAGGCATGAAGCTCCTTGCATTTCTAACATGGTACAAGCATAGGATTCGGAGTTATACAAGCCAGTATTGATGGAGTCCTACACCTCACCGGGTGGGTTCTTGAAAAATTTTCAATGTGCCTGTTGAGTTGAATAGTTTTGAAATTGTTTTTACGAAATACTATTGATGATTGAACCAGATTCCATTGTTCATGTATCAGGGGCTTCATATCCTGCATTAGTTTTCTGGTTTGAATTGCCATTAGTTGCATTGAGGTTCGACAGTAGTCTTCCACATCATCAGGTACATTTTCTCCGTTTTGAGGTTGCACTATTGATAACACACCAATCCAAGGGTAAATGTGAGCTACAGATTCAAACCTTTCGGGAGTTCAGTGCTTAAACATCATATTCCCAGAAATGAAGTCAAAAGATACGACTCATCACTGCATTCCTTCTCTAAAACAGAATGCGAACTGTGTGTATGAAGAAAAGTAAAGGCAATTAATTTAAAGCTTCTTAGTCCTTGCAATCTGCATTCTTTATTATTTAGCATCTCTTCTTTGTTTTGTGCCCAACTCCAATGCCCCTTTAGGTGTTCAAGAAAAGGAAACGAAACTCTGTCCACCGAGACAACAAAAATAAAACTAATTTAAATCTTTTATTCCTTGCAACCTGAATATCTCTTTAATATTTAGCATCTCTTGCTTGCTCTGTATCAAAGCAACCTAATTTTAAGATTTTTAGTCGCATATGTTGATTTGCAAAAGCTGATAGCAGGAGCTTTAGAATTATAGGCAACACATCTTGGAAGTTTCATCTATCTATTTTATGGCGTTGCAACCCATACCGTCTTTTTGCTTGTAACAACATTATGCAGCGGTTTTTTTTTTTTTTTTGATACCTCAACTACAAACCACTGCTGAAGTAATTTCTCATAAGAATATTTTCACTTGCCAGCTGAAAATGTTCAAAGCAGCAAAGCCTTTGCCTATCTAGCTAGAATCTCTTGAGAATGAAAAGATAAACTCATTTTTTATTCATTGAGAGGATGACTATCGTTGATTAGATTAAGATGCTAAATTCCACTGATGCAAGGCAGAAACTCATTAGCAGTAATGGTACGTAGTCTCATATTCAAAACTTGGGCCGGGGATTTCAGTGCTCAAACATCATATTGATATTCAGAATTCCTTCTTTAAGTGTCCAAAAAGCTAGGTCTATTGTCTATTAGGGAAAGAAAAGGAGAAAAGGCAACTAATTTAAAGTCTCTTGATTCAAGCAGCACCTCTTTATTACTATTTAGCATCTCTTCGTTGCTTTGTACCCAAGCCAAGTACCAAATTCCTCCTTGTGCAAGTAACTATGGTTTGTGAAAGCTGGCCAAGCAAGCATTAAGTTAAAGGAGATGTATCCTATAACTCACTTCCATATATTAATTTGTAATGCATTCCATGCCTGTTCTCTGCATGCTGTAACAACAATATGCTGCAACTCCTTTTTTATGACAAATTACCCAAAATCTAGTGCAGAATTCATTTCTCATAAGAATCATTTCACTATCCCTTTTAAGAGATTTTTTTCAGAGATATCCATATTTACTTTTCATCTTACAAGACGGTTTCTCCTAGGGTTCATCGAGAGAACTAGTTTCCACTGTTGAGGAAAAGATACAATGGTTAGAAATTTTCCTGAAGAAGTCATAAATTCGTGGAACAATGGGGAGATTCGGGGAATGGTTTTGCTTAGTCTCTTACTACAAACCATCCTTATCGTATTTGGTTCTCGGCGATAGACCATTGCCAGAAGCTGGATCAGGATTCTCGTTTGGTCTGCGTATCTATCAGCAGACATGGTGGCAACTGTTGCATTGGGTAATCTAGCCAGGAGCCAAGGAGATTCATCAGGTGACGGTTCAAAAAAAGCAAACAATTCCATCCAGGCATTTTGGGCACCTTTTCTACTCCTGCACCTTGGCGGCCCGGACACAATCACTGCATACTCGATTGAAGATAACGAGTTGTGGTTAAGGCATTTACATGGTCTTGGAGTCGAAGTCGGAGTGGCCTTTTATGTCTTCTCTAGGTCTTGGGGTAGCGGTATCCTCGCATTCATAGCGATTCCAATGTTCGTTGTTGGCATTGTAAAGTACGCAGAGAGGACTTGGGTGCTCTGGTCTTCAAGCTCTGAGGGCTTGAAAAGGTCAATTCTCTCAAAATTCCGGCCTTTTTATCCATTAAAGGCATTAACAAAAAAACGTGATCAAGCTCTCGAGGGAAAATATCTTCTCCAAGCTTATGCTTTTTTGGGTATATCCATGTTTATGATGCAGGATCTTGTCCCTGGCATTCCTGCACTAATAAAAAGCCAGGTACTGATTTCCAAAAATAAAGCAGAAGACGCCTTCAAGGTGGTAGAGATTGAGCTTGGATTAATATATGATATGCTTTACACTAAAGCGCCCCTGATTTACTCTCGTGCCGGAATCATTCTTCGCTCTATCAGTTTTCTGCTCACATTTAATGCGCTTATTTCCTTCCAGATCCTGATTGACAAGCATGCGTACTCAACTATCGACATTACAATCACGTATTTATTGTTTGCGGCCGCTGTTTTTCTCGAGTTTTATGCTTTTTTATGCCTTGTTTTCTCTGACTGGACAATGATTTGGTTGACTGATGAAGGAGGGAACGCCCTGAGTAGTGGTGCTCTTTATTCTCTGATAAGGAAGTTAACTAGAAGCGAGAGGTGGTCGAGATCCATTCCACAGTATAACCTGATAAGCTCTTCCATTGAAAACAGGCCACTTGGATGTTTGAAATCGCCGGGAATCAATGAAAAGATGAGGCAGATTTTTGTGCATCGAGTAGATATGAATGTTGATCTACAACGTTTTATTTTCAGACATCTTCAAAAGAAAGCTGAGAATACGAAGGAAGATTTTTGTTTAATTGATAAGAATCACAGAAGTAAAATAACTGGTCAGAGGGGAGATGGTGTGCTAGAAAGAGAGGGACTGTTGCAGAACTACATGTGGTGCACGACTGAAGTAGAATTCAGTCGGAGCATTCTTGTTTGGCATCTCGCAACAGAGATTTGGTATCTTGTTGACAAAGATGCGATTAATGTCTCCAACGAATATGAAACAAGCAGATATATATCTGAATACATGATGTATCTTTTTCTGATGAGACCAAGCTCTCTAAAGGAATAGGTGATGAGGGATATCTAGATACTTTGCAAGACTTGCAGCGTCTAAATCCGCAAAAAACAAGAGGCGATGAGGCGAAGAAGGGTGTTGTTGATGGGATTTTGCGTTCCGAATTATCTCTTGATGATATAACGTTTCAAAGTCTCTGGAAAATAGCAAAGTCGGTGGTAATCGGTAGGGAAAAGCTCGCCAGGCAATTGCGGTCACTGGAATCTAAGGAGCGATGGGAGATGATAAATGAAGTTTGGATAGAAATGCTTGCCTATGCGGCAGCTCACTGCCCATGGAAAGAACATACTCATCAAGCTCAAGCGCAGAGGGTTGGCGCTCTCCCGGGAGGCTCGCCAGCACAAAGTAATTATGATCAATGGAATAAGAGTTTATTAGCTTTTGTTAATTGTGTCCATGATTAATTAAGTAGATTAGGACGTGCAAATCGCTAAATTTGTCATTATTTACATGTGTTCTTCTGTTGAAGACTTAGATTAATAGTTTATTAATTTCGTAGGTGGTCCTAAAAATGAACAATTTCTTTTTGCCAATTTTGCATAGAACCCCTCGGAGACCTAACTACTCCTTTTTGTTGTTTCTTAGAATGTGGGTTTAATGGCAATATAGCGTTGGGTTATAAATAGATGCTACGATATTAGTTTCTTTAATACAAAAAGATTAAACCATGTGGGCTGGAGTTGATTTGATATAATTTAATATATATTTTAGAAAAAATATTAAATTTAATTTTAAAAATTAATTTGATTTTTAAATGAAATTAAATTAATATCTTTTGTAAAAAAATATTGAGATATAAAAATATTGGATGGAATTAAACTTTATAGCTTTACCCACCTAACATGTAATTTTAGTCATAAAATTTTGTGTGTTTAATAATTAATTTATTCAAAAAAATTATTTAATTATTTAATAATAAAGATAAATTATTGTATAATTAGATTTCAACTGTGTCACATATTATTTATTTGGGATCATATTATAGAAAATAAATTATAAAAAATATTTAATTGTAAAATTAAAAAATAATAATAAATAATAAAAATTTAATATTAAAAAATTAAATTAAAAAAATAAAAATAAAGCCTAGGAAAGTGTGCTGGGTGGCCATGGATCTTTTTATAATTTATCTCATAATCTTAAACCTTTCTTGGGAAGCATAGGAAAATCACATGAAAGTTGACTGAGTATTTTTAAAAATTAAATTAAAGAGAAATAAAAGATCATATACAAAATTTAAAAAAATTAAAAAAATAACTAACATATAAAGAAAAAATAATCAAACAAACATGGATTATTTTTTTCATCAATTTGTTTCTTAAAAAAAAAAAAGAGAGAGAATCAATGACCTCTGGTGTCATTATATCTTTGCATATATGTTAATAATCGGTGATATTTTTAATTCATGCTTTCTTGAATTAAGATGTTGTTGGAGACTTCCATTTGGGTATTTTACCATTGTTCCAAGAGGGAGAAGAAGAGAACAACAAATTGTCCACTACTAAATTTGGACAAAACTGTAATTTTTGTCAGAATTTTGAACTTAAAAGGAAAATAAAAAACTATAGGCACCAAAGAACCCCACAACATTGTGTGATGAAAATAAGAAAAAGCAAAAAAAAAAAAAAAAAAAAGGGTAGAAGAAGCTTGCGTGGGGCGCATGAAAGCCACGCTTCCTTTTGCTCTCCAAACTTCCTGCACTATTTGCCTCTACATGCTTCAACTCATGTCAAGTTGACAATGATGCTATTTTGAAGGAGCTGAAAGAACTTAAAAGGATTGTAGCAGATACAAAACGAGAGCTTGAGCAATTAAGATTTTCTTTAATAGCATCAACTCCATAGCAAGAAGTTGATTCACTGAGGACAAGTTTGCCAACACAAACTGATTATCAAGGAATTAACTTAAATAATGGGATTAGAGTAAGCATGGAATAAAGAGTAATAAACTGTTGGGCTTCATTTTGCATTGATGGCCATCTTCTTACAGAGTCAGTTCTTGTTTTGTTAATGTTAGTGATAGTGTTTAATTGTATTTGTAATTTGTCTTTGCTTTGAATTGTTCAAGCTGGTGGGTAGACTATCATCACCTAGTCAGCTTTTTGATCCGGTCATGTTCATTAAGTTTTAAAATTTTGAAACTAAAACGAAATCTTACAGGTTATTCTTATTTTTAGTTTTTTAATTGGTTAATTTCATGTTGTTTTTCTTAGCTTGTCTTTTTAGTTTATTTTTTATTTTTTACTTTAATTGATTTTTTTAACCCCTACCACTGAACCATGCAAAGTAATAATTAGTATTGGATGAAATTTTATATATAAAAAAAAACACTTTACTAAGTGCCAATTTGTATTTTTTATTTTTAATATAAAACGACATACAAATTAAATTGAGCAAAAAAAAAGTAGCTAGCAATTTATTATTAAGTATTTTTTATTTAAGAATATATTAAAATATTTTTTATATTTAATATTAATATATCAAAGTAATTAAAAAACACTAAAAAAATATTAATTTAATATTTTTTAAGTCAAATACAATTTCAAATACAAAAACAAACAGTAAATAAGATGAAGGCTAAAGAATAAACAAAACAAAGAGTAGCAATAAAGGAAAATTAGATGGATTGATGGGGTTTGATTTATTTTTTTTTTTGCATTATTTATAATATTTTATAGTTTAGGTTAGTTTTCTAGCCTTTTTAAAGGCACTATAAACCTTAAAAAATTTATGATGCATAATTTATAACTAGTGGTATCTTATTAATCACTTTATTTTTAATTGAAAGACATACAAAAAAAGAAAGAAAATAAAATTTATGTCTCACCAAAAATAATAAGACCTACACAAAGGATTTCTCTATCTTATTTTATCTATTTTTATTTTCATAGTAGTTTCTAAAATGTTGCTACTAGAATATCACTAGTTATAGTTTAAACACCATAAAAAATTTTACAAGCCTTTTAGAAAGGCACACTTTGTTAGATTAATATTTTAAAAATAAAAATAAAACTTTAAGATTGTGTTTTTATTATATTTTATCATATTCAAGATAATTTTTTTAAAATATTGAGATGATGACACTCAAGTTTTACAATTTAACGTGCTAGATCCATGATTTGAGTTAGAGAACTCCACTAGATCTAAGAATTTTGTTTGTTTTAGCTATTTTTATTTAATTATACAATAACAAAAATAAAAGCTCATGAAATCAAGCATAAACCAAATGTCGTGATGTTTATCTGAAACTATAATAACTTAATAAAAAATAAACTACAACAACTTATAAAAATAAATTCAAAATCAAGCAAATATTAAGGATAAAACTAGCAAAAAAGGATGAAAATAAAAATAAAAAAAATAAAAAAAGGCACCACCTTTGTTCATATGAACAATGAACAAGGTGCGTTCACACCAATTCTTTTAGATTCATTTGCTAGCTATTTGATCTGGACTCCATCATAGATCAATTCTATTTTTCCTTAAAAAATTATATACAAAAGCTTTTCCAATGTATTTTTGTATATAAAAAATTCATAAGTGTAAATAAAAAAGACTTACAAATGGCAATGAAATTCGATTTTATTCAAAAATTAATAGAAATAGACAAACATAAAATTGATTGAATAAAAAAAATTATGCAAGGTTACATATATTAAAAATATTATCCAAAAATAAATATTTTTTATTTAAACATAAAAACAATTATATATAAATTAAATATTTTTGACCTAAAAATCTTTTTTCAACCCATTCTTTACCTAAAAATATTGAAAACACCATAGAACCTTGATAAACCAATCAGTAACTAAAAAACAAAACCTAAAAAATCATCCCAAAACCTGAAATCAACTTGAAATCCCGAAAAACATTAAACTTAGGTTTATTTCTTTGAGTAATTTCAAGGTAAAAAAAAAACATAGATGAATTTTTCTCACCAAATAGAACTATTTAGTACCAGGATCTATAGTTTTGATGACTAGAATATGTGTAAATGATGATTTTGTCTCTCTATCACTAAAATCTAGCAACTTTCTCTCTAATTTTTAATCTAAAAACTAAAAAATTAAAAAATTGATTTAAAAAAAAAACCTAAAACATTAGAGAGTCCCAATATTATAATTCATAAAGAATAAGGACTAATTTGAATATTTCATAAAAATTTCAAAAACACCACCCATCTTTTCCTCATGTTTCACTTTAATCTATTGTTTTTTAATTTTCCTTTTTCCTAACAATTTTAGCTAAATTAATTTTAAATTAGTTCTGTAAAAGGAAGAATTAAAAAAAAAACTTGGACATATAAAATCTAGTGCCATTTTAATCAATTATTTTATTTTCAATTTTGTCTTTTCTAAACATTTTTAGCTAAAATAGTTTAAAATTAGGTTCTTAAATAGTAGAATTAAAAAAAACACTTGGGCACACCATAAACTTTGAATGAAAGATGAAATTGAAAATCAATAAAACTTTAATAAAAAGGCCAAGAGAAAAATTAGAAACTAAAAGAATAAAAATAAAATTGAAAAAAATAAAATATGATAAAATTAAAAGCATACAAAACTTTTATGAAAAAGTCAAGAAAAAAAATTAAAAGTAAAAAGAATAAAGACTCAATTTGAAACAACCAAAACAAAGATGACCAACATGTACTTTTTAGAAAAAAAAAATATCATTGATTACAAAACACCTATCATTTACCAACATGCATCATATTAGAAGAAAAAGGTCATAACATTGCTTCTAAAGAAATAACAAAAGGCAATATTTGACTGTCACATGTCATTGCACTTGCCACACTAAAAGTGTGGGTGGCATCTGTATATTAGTGCATGCTTGTATCATGCCAACATCTTTTATTTTTTTCTATTTTATATTACAAAAAGACAAGAATGATTCAAATCGAATCTAAAATAACATAAAAAAACCTAGATATAAAGATAAAAATGTCCTTCTAAGAAAACTTTAAAACAACTTCATCAAGAGGGCATTAAAGTACTTTTATTGTTTATTTAAAAGAAAATAATGACAACCCCCTTAAAAAAAATTATTTTTTTTCCTACCTAGAAGGTTATTTTAGTACGTCCACCCAAGGTTGTCAAAAACATATTTTTAACACAACAAGAAAAATATAAAATAAACTTAGATTGTAAAAATGAATCGTAAAATCATAAGGAATTTTTTTAAGAAAAGCCTATTGTTCCAAATTCAAAGAAGATGACACATACAAAACAATGTTCTAGAAAGAAACAGACATACCCCGTAATGCTTTCATAATCATAAAGATACCATAACACCATCCAACAAATTCAAGAAAATCAATACAAACAAAACAATGTTATGAAAGGAAGACACCATAACACTATCCCATATAAATTCAAATAAAGTCAATAAAAAAAACAATGTTTTGGAAGGAAACTAGCATTACTAGTAATGCTTTCTTGAATAGGGATATTGGTGACAAGTTCCTTCACACTCAAATATTTGCACAGCACTGTTGTAAAATTTATAATGTTCAATCATCAAATAATTAAAAAAGTTACAAAAAAAAATCACATTAAAACCCACAAACCACACTTATCAAGAAAATTCAAATTCACCTCGAATTTGTTTATATAATGATTTTGCAAAAGAAATTATTCTAATAAAAATTGGTCTCATTTCACAAGTTCGATTACCTTTTTATAAATCAACTTTGGTTTTGAAACATAAATTAGTTAGATCAGCACATAATTAAGTAGTATAACAAAGATGGTCACAATTGAGTTTTCAATTAGAAGTCTTGTAAGCTGAAAGCAGTGACTGATCTCTCCACTCTTCAATAAAAAAATTTCTAAAATAATCCAAATATATCTTTACAGGAGATTTTTTTTTTCAAGTCCATAAAATTAAAAGAGAGTACAACACCCATGAAAATAAAACATGCCAAGCATAATATACCA
The DNA here is from genome assembly GCA_015708895.1 of Populus ilicifolia. NCBI lineage: Eukaryota > Viridiplantae > Streptophyta > Magnoliopsida > Malpighiales > Salicaceae > Populus > Populus ilicifolia. The sequence continues at coordinate 9,976 of SRLM01002571.1, read as the reverse complement.
GTTGAAAAGTTGCACCACTTGGCCTCAAAATCTCTGTTACCTTTTCTTCAAATAGATTCAATCCACCTCTTATCTCTGGAGGAAGCAAATCCTTGACAGGCTCATGAAAATAAACAACAAAAAAAAACTTTTTTGCTATATATTCTTTCATTGCAACAATTACAACTTTGAGCACATCTACAGAAGTGCCAATAGCCTTTTGTATGGCTTCTATTAAACCAAAAGAAGAGCTAGTCAATCTATTGACGACTAATTCTCCTGTTTGATTAAAAGTTAAGAATACTTTACTTAAGGCACAATTTGTTATTTTTAAGGTTGCTTTATTAATCGATGTTATTGAAGAAGTAATTGTGTCTAGGGAGCCTTTCTAGCATTTCCTCCCTTATTTACTAAATTGTTGATGGCGTCTCTAACCTCGTCCAAAAAATCATCAAAACCACTCTTGACTAAGTTGTTGAGGGAGAGTAGTAGAGCACACTTGAAGAACCCTTGAGATTTGAAAAAGAAGAAAGGGAAAAGAGGAGAGTGACAGGAGGGGAGACAAAGATAATTAATTATTTTTTTCACTCTTTATCAAACTCATTAACTCGATCTATTTTTACCATTATTTTAAGAAGAAGAAAAGAAGAAGAGAACAACAAATTGTCCAGTAGTGAATTTGGGCAAAATTGTAATCTTTGTTAGAATTCTAAACTTAAAAGGAAAATAAAAAAGCTATAAATAACAAAGTGTCCCACAACATTGTGTGATGAAAAAAAAAGCCTAGAAGAAAAGGTTAGAAAAAGCTTGTGGGGTGTATGAAAGCCACACTTCTTTTTGCTCTCCAAACTTCCTGCACTATTTACCTCTATATACTTTAACTCATGTCGAGTTAATAATATTGCTATTTTGAAGGAATTGAAAGAACTTGAAAAGATTGTAGCAAATACAAAGCTAGAGCTTGAGTAATTAAGATCATCTTTACCAGCATAACTATATAGCAAAGAATTGGTTCACTAATAATTGATTAATTTAAATAATAAGATCAGTGTAATCATGGAATAAAGAGTAGTAGTTTTTTTCATGTTATATCCATAATTATTCAAGTGAATTAATTTAAATAAGTTCCTACTAGCAACTATATTGTTATATTGTTGGGCTTCATTTTGCATTGATGATCATCTTTTTATAGAGTTAATTTTTGTTTTGTTAATGTTAATAATTGTGTTTGATTGTATTTATAACTAATCTTTGCTTTGAATTGTTCAAGCCAATGGGTTGACTATGATCCCCTAGTTAACTTTTTGGTCTAGCATGTTCATTAAATTTTAAAATTTTGAAATTAAAACTCAATCTTACTGTTTTTTTTTTAATTTTTTTTATTTTTTTAATTAGTTAATTTGATATTGTTTTTCTTGGCTATTTTTTTCAATTAATTTTTTTTATTTTTTATTTAATTAACTTTTTTATTTTTTTAACCCCTACCACCAGCCATGCTAAGTAATCATTAGTATTGTATGAAATTTTATATATAAGAAAATCACTTTACTAAGTGCCAATTTGTTTCTATATTGTAAAAGTATTTTCAGATTTTTTTATTTTTATTTTAAATTATTTTTTAATAATTTTAGATTATTTTAATATGTTATATAAAAAATAAATTTTAAAAATTAAAAAATAATTATTATTATAATCTAAACATGCTATAAATTGTTACCCGACTACTTTCATAGACAATATTTTTAAGCAAGTTATTAACAAATAGAAATTACTGCATAATATGTTATATCAAGGAAAAAAATAGAAAAAAAAAAGACTATGCATTAAATTAGTAACTTCCTTCTTCTTCTTCTTCTTCTTCTTCTTCTTCTTCTTCTTCTTAATATAAAATGACATACAGATTAAATTAAGGAAAAAAAAGGTAGAAAGCAATTTATTATTAAGTATTTTTTATTTAAAAATATAATAAAATAATTGTTTTATGTTTAACATTAACATATCAAATTAATTACAAAAAAAAACTACAAAATTATTAATATAATATTTTTTAAGTCAAACACAATCAAATCCAATTTCAAATATGAAAACAAATAGTAAATAAGACAAAGGCTAAAGAATAAAAAAAAAACAAAGAGTAGCAAAAAAGGAAAAATAGATGGATTGATGTGGTTTGATTTTTTTTTCACATTATTTATATTATTTTATATTTTAGGTTAGTTTTCTAGTTTTTCAAAGGTATTATAAACATTAGAAAATTTTATAATGCACAAGTTAGTTATTCTATGATACACAAGAAAATTATTTGCCTTTTAAATTCAAGTCCACGTCACAAAAAAAGATAAATTAGAAGGTAAATTTATTGCGGCTAGGGACACATTTTTCTCTTTGGCATAGTATAACTAACTTGTTGTTATTTTTTAAAAAATATATCTTGACGTTAAGATATATTAATATTTTTATATGATCTATTAGTTATTAGGAAATTAATTAAAAATATAAGATTTCTTTTTAATTTTCTAAGTATGATAAAATAACCTAATTATCCTTTACGTCAAAGGTTTTTTAAATTGGCACCTTGATATTTATATTTTTTTTAATTTTTTCATTCAAAATTTTCTTGTTATTATTCGTTAGGGGTAACTTAATCTTTTAATTAAAAAAGCTTCTAACATGAGAGGGTATAAGAGGCTTGTGCAGTGCTTGTTAGTGATAAAAAATTTTTGTTATCATGTTTTCAAAAGCTCAATCATATCTTTTTTTTTTAATGCAATGTGTGAATGTGTGATAGCAGTGGTGTGGTAATTTATAACCAATGAAACTTTTTTTCTTTTTTTTTTCTTCTTTTCTCTTTCCCTAAAAAAAATAAAGGTTTGTTCTTAATAATTCCACTTCAGTTCTTTTTTTTTATTTATTTTTATTCTTAATCTTTTTGTGAAAGTTTTATTTATTTTCAATTTCATCATTTAATCTTAATTTGTCATATATTATTTTTTTCAATTTGGTTCTTATTCCTTTGATTTGTAATTTTTTTTTCATAGGTCTTTTTGTAAGACTTTTGGTTTTCAATTTCATTCTCCAATCTAAATTCATACTATATTATTTTTTCAATTTGGTCCTCGTTCTTTTAAATTTTTTTGTTCTTCTGTTAAAGTTATTTTTCTTTTTAATTTTACCATTCAATTTTTTTTGGCATTTTTGTAAATTTTTTATTGATTTGCAATGTCATCATTCCATCCAAATTTATGGTATGTTATTTTTTCTAATTTGATGTTCATTCTTTTGAGTTTTTTTGGTCCTTTTGTTAAAGTTATTTTTCTTTTCAATTTCACCCTTCAATTAAGAATTTGTAATTTCCCTCTAATTTATTTTTTATTTTGATTTTTATACGCATTCTTTTAGTTGTTTTTTTCTTAAATCCTTTTGTGTGATTTTTCTTTATAATTTCATTATTCAACATTTAATTTATTAGGGGTTAGGCTTTATATTTTTTCATGTATGGTGTTTTTGATCTAATTACTTGGATCATGTTTTTAAAAAGTTAACAAGGGTTGACATCTTTTTTTGGTTTATCTTTTTTTAGTTTCATCATTTGATATTTATTCATTTATTTTAAAAAGGTTTTATAGTTTTGACATGACCAAAAGATTTATGTCTTTTTTTAAATACAGGAATGTTAAAGTAATAAATAACTCGGCAAAACTGATATCAAACCATATGGAGATTAATTGTATAAATTACAAATAATAATAATAACAATAATAATAATAATGGCTTTGAGATGTAAGATTAATGTAAAGATCAAATAATGATAAAAACAGTTGTCAACCTTAGAGGATCTACTAATGATATTTCAAATAAGTATAATATTTTTTTTTATTACTCAATTATAAACCACATATAAATGAAGTTCTAATTGGATGATTTATCATTAATAGCTCATTATAAATTATTAACATGATCATATTAATTATTTTATTTAAGGGACACCAAACTTTTAAATATTGTCAGGAATTCATAATGCTAACTTATATTAACAACAAATCAAGTTCTTTTCATAGCACATGTGTAAGTTATATCATACGGTTGACTATGAAAATGCCAAGTATTTATTGTATCAAGTGTTATATAATACAAATCTAGATTAACTATTTAACAAGTAAGGTATTAAGAATTAATAAGATAAAAATGATAAGACATGTTAATAGCAAGTTGTTTAGGATATAAATATTAAAGTTCATATTGAGTTGATATTATACTTATCTTAACACCATTAGTGAAACATTTTCATCTTGGCATAATAAACTTAACTAAACATAATAAAAAAAACATAAATAAACAAGAAGAGAACATGATCATATAAGTATAATATAAGAAATGAAATACATAAACAAGAGATTAATAAATAAAAAACTTAAACATTATAAATATATATATATATAAAGCAAGAACATAATCTTGATCTGAAAACTAAAATACCTAAATGCATGACAAATGTCTCTGTTTATATGCCAAAATTTAAAACTATTGATTTGATGATTAATTGTTAAGTAGGTGGTCATCTCTTAACTTGGTAATAATTTTTATTTTCTTGTCTGCCAAAAAATCATTGCTAGTATAAAAATTTGAATAGATGGTCTCAAGAAAGTTCTGAGAAATTGTCTCAACTTTCCAATACAAAAAGAATTAGTGCATTTGGACGTCTAGAACTTGAGATATGAACTGAACACTAAATAATGTATGTGCTGTATGACATTTAATTTTTTCTTTTGATACTAAGATTTGAACTTTTAAATCAAAGAATTGTGTAAACCCTGAGAAAAAAAAATTATATATAATAAATAAATAAAAATAAAATTTTTTAAATTTTTAAATATAAATTTTCAGGTAAAATAATTCGAGACGTTATAATAAACCAGATATTGTTGAGAGTTGGACTTAATTGAAGAGAGTGATACATTTAAAGGAAAAAAGGATGCTAAATGCAAATAAAGGAAAGATATAGAGCATAAATACTCTCTCCTAATCAAAAAAATCTGGGGGAACCGTAAAAAGATAAGATAGGAAGTTTTATACCCCTTCTTGAGAAATCAAGAGAGAAATACTAAAATTTCAAGAACCCATTCAAGATTAAAAATTTATAGATGAGATAAACACTTGAGAGCAAATGATTACCAAGAAATTAGACAAGAAGAAAAGAAAGGAGGGAGTTAAAATCTTGAACTAGTTGAAGATCAAAATCTTAATTTGTACCATATAAGGTATTCTAAACATGATCTTAAAAACAATTATTTTAAAATTTGATAAAGAATTAATGCTTTGATATTGAATTATAGGTTAGGGTGACATAAATTGGTGAAAAAAAATACTTATTGTTAAGATTAAGTTAATTCATATGTGTGGTATGTAGTTTATTAAAGTATTGTACAAAGGGAGGGGGAGACAAATCTGGATAGAATTGTCTCTTAACTTTCGATGAGATTTTGGGTAGGAGGATAAGGGGATTAAGATCGAGTTCCGCATAGAAATTATAGATTTGAATGTTAGCTAACCAATAAAACTGGTCTTGCTCAATTTGGAGATGTAGAACTTCAGTTATGAGTTATCAATTGAGACTGAGTCGTGATTGATTATGTAGGACAATATAACTAATTAGTAAATGAATAGTTTTGACTATTTTGGAGGAAAAATTAGATTCTCCTCCCTTTAGAGAACTAGTAGTCTCATGTCTTACGTTTCTAATAAGATCAATCTAAATTAAAATGGAGTTTTAGAACTTTAGATATAGTTAAAAATCTAATGAGTGTTCAGACAGTAATAATTCAAAATTGGACAGTAACAGTTCAAAGTCAAACAGTGAACAATAACAATTTAAAGTCAGACAGTAACAGTTAAAAATTGCACAGTAACATTTAAAAATTAAACAGTAACAGTTCAAAGTTAAACAATAACAGTTCAAAGTCAGATAGTAACAGTTGAAAATTGGATAGTAACAGTCCAAAGTTAAACAGTAACAGTAGATTTTCATGTGAATACTATAAATAATAATATAAAAAAATTGAGTCATAAGAACACTTGTATATTAAGATACTAACTCTGAAAATATACATGATATATGTATGTATGCTATTATAAGGAAATGAATATGCACACAAAATAACATATGAGTAATAGATGAATATAAATTTTCTATAATATCAGCTTAAAGGAATCATAAAAAAAAAAAACTTCCTTGTGATTCAGGAGGAGTAAATAAGATTAGATCTTTAATGAGGGAAGGTCGCAAGATAGGTATAACAAATGCGTGATTTTCCCTTTTATTTGCACTTATAATATTTAGAATCCTTCAAGTGAATACAAATGAGTGTTAATTGAGTTTAAAAGATTACAAGTAAAATATAAGTTTTTTGTTAGAATTCTCATGGATTCGATAAAAAGTTAATACTTCATTCGTATTCATTATATGAGCATACATATATTCTTTATCAACATAATAGTATGTTTATTTATGTAATAAGTCCATCAAACATCCATGAAGATCATTAGTTCAGGACTCTATTTTGTAAAGCTTGTGTAAATACTTATCTTAAATAAAAAGGCATTCATGTGTTTATGTAGTATACTTTTGTGTAAACCTTGATGCATTTATAAAAGTTCAGCTTAGCATTTAGTATTTTAGTTATCTTGTAATTAACCCTTTTGAAACATTTAGGAACAATTATTATGTTGTAAATACTTTCTTTGCATTTTAGTATTTCTTTTTTTTTTAAATTTTATGATATGATGTTTGGACTGTGTTCATATTGATCTTACTCGTAGGATATATATATTGTGTGGAATTACGAGGTTTGATATAAGATCTAAAATTATGGGATCTTATGATGATGGTTTGATTGAGTAAACTGATAATAGTCGATAACTTGAGATGTCTTAAATGCAAACAAATCTTTACTGAATTTTTAAAAATAAAAAAATATATTACTCTCTAATATAGAGGATATATTGGAATCTTTTAATATTGATCGAGTTGTATAATCGGACTGTTACAAATTAAACCTTGAACTCATTATAAATGTTTTAGACCTATGTCTTAGCTTTCAAACTATATAAACCAAACTAAAATCTAAGATTTACAACTTTGGATATGATTCAATGACTAAATAATGTTCTAGTTTGAATTGAATTAACATCTCTTTTCTAAGTTTAACCTCTTTTTTTTTTTTTATCCTTTCACTTTCAATAGTTAATCACGTAAATTAATCATTTGACTTGTGAAATATACCTGCATTTAAAATAAATATTTACTATAAATTAAAGTTATTTTATATTATAAAACATATTTAAGTTAAGAAATTTAATAATACTTTAAGTATAAAATATTATTTTAATATATTTTTAAATGAAAAACACTTTAAAAAATAACCACAACCACACTTTCAAATAAACATAGTTGTGTTATTATTTTTAGTAAGAAACACTTAATGAACACTTGAAAATTGGATGAAATTTTTAACCATCAATAATAGTGAATGACTCTAAGGGTGATAAAGTTTAAAATCTCTTTCTTTTAGGGAAAATAAAAAAAAGTTTGAGATTCAATTGATAATAAGGTAATATATTAAGGCCTTTTCTAGTAAATAATGAGCCTTAAAATCACAATGTTTTTGATATAAAATGGGATTGGCAAAGACTGAGATCATCACCCTTAAACGGTGTTGTTAATTAGTTGGTTTTTTTTATTATTATTAATATAGTTTCTTCCACGTTCATTAATATTGAAGTCCCACGAGGTGAAGTTGAGGTATTATAACGGCTGAATTAAAATTATATTTTCTTTTATTTTTAATTTATAATAATAAAAGAAATTAAAACATGAAAACTCAATTTTCCCTTTTTGATTAAGGTTTTTAATTTTTCTAATTAGTTTTGAATATCAAAGAAAAAAAGCAATGAATAAATTTTTAAAAGAACTATACTATATATATAAAAAAGTGCAACAAGTCTTGCTTCATTAAAAACAAATAAATATATAAAAAATTAAACTTTTTAAAAGAGTTTGTTGAAGAATGTAATTGTAATTGTTTTTTAAATAATTTGTTGTGCTAAAATATATATCGATAATTTTTTTATTTTTTAAAAATTATTTTTTATATCAACACATTAAAATAATTTAAAAATATTAAAAATATATTAATTTGAAGTAAATAAAAAAAATATATTTTTAAATTTTTTCAAAAATACTCTAAAAAATCAGAAACAAATAAACTATTAAACCACTTCATTGGAGATAATTATTATTATATGGTGCATACTTTGTTGATATTCTTGCCATAATCTTATAACTTCAACAGGTCAAATAATATAGCTTTTTTAATAACTCTGATTAAAAGTTTTTTATAAAGGATATTTAGAAATATGGTAATTGTTTTTTAAAATATATTTTATTTAAAAATATATTAAAATAATATTTATCTTTTTATTTTTTTCAAAATTATTTTTGACACAAACACTTTAAAATTATTTGAAAATATTAAAAAAATTAAAAATAAAATAAAATTTACCAACCCCACAAATTGTTCCCGCTGGCCATGCTTCATCCATCAAAATCATCAAACCCTAAAAACGATATGACCTTGAAATCTTGTAACAAATGAAATTAACAAATTAGGTGTAGATCTTTTATGTTTGTAGGTGAACGAGTGAGTTCATGTTATCACGGGCTCTCTGTTATTATATATTAAGAGAAAATCAGCAACTTTTTAAAACATGTATCAAGCCCCCACCGTCACGGTTTTACCAGTCATAAAATGTACAGTAGCAGAACCGCAGAGCCTAGGCCAACATTAGAAAATGGTAAGAGAACTTGCATGGCAGTAAAGGACATTTAATTGGTGCCATTGAATCATGAGGATCACTCCCTACAAATTCAATTTTTTTTCATCAAATTCAAATGCGGACAAGCATGGATGTCTGCTACGAGAAGCCCACCTAGAAATGCACCATACATGCAAACAAGTGCGAAATTTAGTAGTGCAGTTTTTCTACTCCAGACATAATACCCAGAGATATACTGTTTTCCTTGAAATTCAAAAGGTCATAGAACAACGGTGACCAATGGCTCCACCATCTATGTCATGATGCCTCATTTCCCAGCACCAGCACCAGCACCAGCACCAGCACCAGCACTCCCAAACAGGAAGTCCAGTGAAGATCCACCGCCAGGAGCTGCATGCACCTTTGTTGTTGGGCGGTCCTGAGCAGAGAATTTGTAAAGCAGGAATAACAATCTATCAAAAAACTTCACTTTTCAGTCACATGAATCACCTACAACCACCATCACCTAAACCCATATACTGGTGCCAAACGTAAAATAACAATTATAAACTATCAACAAACTTGCACTTGTTACAGTGAGGATGAAGCTTCAAGAAAGAATTTAAATTTTTGAAACGTGATTGGAAACCAAGGGAAACAGAAAGATCTTCAGGTATTATCTAATGCTAGATAAAGCACGAAGCCAGATGGCTGACAGGCATAAATGACAGCGTTACTGGCTGTTACAAGGCCAGTAGAGGAGGTTACTGATTAGTATTCAAAAGTGTATTTTTATCATGGTTTTATATCATCATTTTGCACTTAAAATATCAATAACTCCTTAACTACAGTACATTTTATAATAATCTATCTAATAATATAAGATACCTTTAATTTGTGGTAAATGTCCATTTTAAATGCAGGCCTATCACATAAATAAAAGGATTGATTGATGACTTTAAGAACTTCAATTATAAAGGCAAAGAGATGATCAAACTTAGAAAAGAGATGTTAGTGCAATCCAAACCGGAACACTGTTTGGTAATTGGATCATATCTGGAGCTATAGAACTCAGATTTAGGCCTACTTTATATGGATGGAAAGGTAAGACATAGGCCTACAACTTTCATATGGAACTCAAGGTCTAAAAAGGCCATTTTTAAGTCCAAATTATTGCAACAACAAA
>SRLM01002567.1:4761-19381 GCA_015708895.1 Populus ilicifolia | reverse complement strand
GATATAAAACCATGATAAAAATGCACTTTTGAGTACTAATCAACATACCATTAGTGCAACCTCTAACCTTGACATTTGTTGTTATCATTGTTTAATCCTTACTTTAATTTTTCATCTCAAAGTTGTCATCTTCTTCTTCTTCTTTATTGTTTAATCCTTACGTTAATTTTCCATCTCAAAGTTCTCATCAATTTTTCTTCTTCTTCTTCTTTATTATTGTTACTACTACTACTACTACTATTATTATTATTATTATTATTATTATTATTATTATTATTATTATTATTATTATTATTATTATTATTATTATTATTATTATTATTGTTATTTTTATTGTTGTTATTTATAACTGTTGTTTATAATTTGTACAATTATCCTCCTTGTGGTTCGATCCCGGTCTTGTCGGGTTATTTATTACTTCGACACTCCTGCACTTGGGAGAAAACATCAATCTTTTCATCGTGTCACTCATGATTAATACTTAAAAGTGTATTTTTTTCCAAGGTTTTATATTGTTATTTTACACATGAAATATCAATAACTCCTTAACTATAGCATATTTTATAATAACAAGTCTCATAATGTAAGATATCTTTCATTTATAGTAAATATTGATTTTAAATGCAGGCATGTTTCACAATTCAAACGATTAATTGATGTGGTTAACTATTAAAAATGGAAAAATAAATGAAAGGTTAAACTTAAAAAAGAGATGATGATTCAATTTAAACTGGAATACCATTTAGTCATTAGGTTATATCTGGAGTTGTAGATCTTAAATTTCAATTTGATTTATATGGTTAGAAGGCTAATACATAGGCTTAAAACATTCATGAGAGGTTAAAATTCAATTTTTTCATATGGAAGTCCAAATCTTAGCATTAAAAGAGAAGTCGTAATATGTTCTATAGCCTAGATATTATTCAGTGTTCAGTTCATATCTCAAGTTTTAGAAATCCAAATGCATTGATTCTTTTTATGTTGGAAAACTGAGATAATTTTTCAGAACTTTCATCAAGACTATCTGTTCAAATTCTGATGTTATAAATGACGTTTATTCAAATAAAAAGATAAGGATTGTCACAAAGTCAAAAGGTGGTCACAATTAGTTATTAAATCAATAGTTCTGAATTTTGACCTATAAAAAGAGGCATTTACCATACATTTAAATTTTTTTTGGTTTTTAGATCAAGATGATCTTCTTGCTCTCTTTCTTTATATCTTTGTAATGCTTAAATTTTGCTTTCATTAATCTCTTATTTATGCCTTTCATTTCTTTTATTATACTTATATAATCATGTTCTCCTCTTGTTTATTTATGTTTCTTTTCATTATTATTTTTAGCTAAGTATATTATGTCAAGGTGAAAAAATTTCACTAACGATGTTATGATAAGTATAATATAAAATTAATATAGACTTCAATGATTATTGACACGACGAAAAGATTGATGTCTTCTCCCAAGTGCAGGAGTGTCGAAGTAATAAATAACCCGGCAAGACCGGGGTCGAACCACAGGGAGGTTATTGTACAAATTATAAATAACAATGATACAACAACAACAACAACAACAACAACAACAATAATAATAATAACAATAACAATAACAATAGCTCAGGTGTCGCTTATACCATACAGTATATGGGCTATGAAAGTGCCAAACATTTGTTGTACCAGTTGTTATACAACATAAATCAAGATTAGTCATTTAACAAGCAAAGTATTAAAGAGTGAATAAGATCACAAATATAAAACATGTTAGTATTAAACATTAAAGTCCATATTAAGTTTATACCATACTTATTCTTACACAATTAGTGTAACCTTTTCACCTTGACATAATAAACTTAGCTAGACATAATGAAAGAAATACAAATAGATAAACAAAATAAGAACATAAATAAGATAAGAGTTAACAAAGGAAAGGAAAGGAAATGAAAGGCATAAACTTAATATTAATGAAAACAAAGCATAAAGAATACAAAGAGAGAAAACAAGAGCATGATCTTGATCTGGACACCAAGAAGCCTAAATGCATGGCAAATGCCTTCTTTTATAGGCCAAAATTAGGAACTATTGATTTGATGACTAATTGATGAGTAGATGGCCAACCCTTGACTTGGTGACAATCCTTATCTTCTCTTGTCTACCTAAAACGTCATTGATGACGTTCAAATTAGAGCCACTTGAAACATGAAAGTTCTAGGAAATTGTCTCAGCTTTCTTGTTTAAAAAATTCAGCTCATTTCGACTTCTATAACTCCAGATATGGCCAAAATACTGAACAATGCTCGGGCTGGAGGATAGATTCAGGCTTCTTTGTTATTACAACAATTTGGACTTGAAAATGGCCTTTTTAGATCTTGGGCTCTATATGAAAGTTGTAGGCCTATGTCTTACCTTTCCATCCATATATAGTAGACCTAAATTTGAGATCTATAGCTCCAGATATGACCTAATTACCGAACAGTATTCCGGTTTGGATTGCACCGAAATCTCTTTTTATGTTTGATCATCTCTTTGCCTTTGCAATTAAAGTTCTTAAATTTATCAATCAATCCTTTTATTTATGTGATAGGCGTGCATTTAAAATGGACATTTACCACAAATTAAAGGTATCTTATATTATTAGATAGATTATTATAAAACGTACTTTAGTTAAGGAGTTATTGATACTTCAAGTGCAAAATGATGATATAAAACCATGATAAAAATACACTTTTGAGTACTAATCAATTATATTATAAACAACTTACTATTAACATGTCTTATTACTTGTATCATATTAATTCTTAATGGCTTGCTTGTTAAATGGTTAATCTAAATTTGTGTTGTACAACACTTAATACAACGAATGCTTGATACAACAAATGCTTGGTACTTTCATAACTAACTATATAGTATAACCTACATCTGTGTTATGAAAGGAACTTGATTTATTGTCAACATAAGTTAGCATCATGAATTCTTGATGATATTTAAAAGTTTAGTGTTACTTAAATAAAATAATTAACATGATCATGTTAATAATTTATAATGAGTTATTAATCATCCGATTAGAACCTTCTTTGTATGTGGTTTCCAGTTGAGTAATAAAAAGAGTTTATATTATACTTATTTGAAATATTATTAGTGGATTCTCTATCCTTGACAACTGTTTTTATCATTGATAATCTTTACATTAATCTTACAATTCAAAGTCTTTTTTAACTCATCATCATCATAATTATTATATAGTTCTACCTCGGTCTTGGAGAAGACATCAATCTTTTGGTTGTGTCAAGTTTTTGGCGTCGTTGTTGGGGAAGGTAAATTAATGTATAAATTATATATTTTATTTTATTGTCTTTTCTTTTCTTTTCTTTTTCTAACTTTTGTTTCTTTTGTTTTGTTTTGTTTTTTTTTCTCTTTTTACTTCCATTTTATTATTGTCTTACACTTGCATGAAAGTTTAGGATCCATTCGTGCTTTGGATGAAATACAACAATAATTTTTAAAGAAGTTTTATCCTTCTCATAAAACAAACTCTTTAAAAAGACAAATCACCACATTGACTTAAAAATCAGGAGAAATATTTTACCAATATTAGAATAGGTATCTAGACTTACTTAATACTTGCCCTCATTATGGTTTTGAAACATGAAGATTGGTTTTATATTTTTATAAAGGGTTAACACTTAAGAATAGATAAATTATGGAATTGATGTGCACTAGAACTTTTGGAGATAAAAACCTTAATGAAGCAATGAAATACCTAGACTTGCTAGCTAAAAAAGTTTAAAATTGGGACACTATGGGCACTTATAAAGCATCGGGTAAAACTCAATCTCATACATCTAAGAGAGGTATGTACAACTTTAAGGAAGATCATGACCTCCAAGCCAAGTTTGTATCTTTAGCTAGAAAAATTGAGACACTAGAATCGAAAAAGAGTGGTCAATTCAAATCCATTCAAGAAATTATATGTCAAATCTGTGAAATTAGTGAACAATCAACCAATGATTATTCAATGATCAGTACTTAAAAGTACGTTTTTATCAAGGTTTTATATCATCATTTTGCACTTAAAATATCAATAACTCCTTAACTAGAGCATGTTTTATAATAACATGTCTAATAATATAAGATACCTTTAATTTACGGTGAATATTCATCTTAAATGCAGGTATATTATATAAATTAAGGGATTAATTGATGTGATTAATTATTGAAAGTGAAAAGATAAAGAAAGGGTTAAGCTCAGAAAAGAGATATTGGTTCAGTCCAAACTGAAATACATTCGTTTATTGGATCATAACTGGAGTTGTAGAGCTTAAATTTAGGTCTGCTCTATATGGATGGAAAGTTAAGACATAGGTCTAAAACTTTTATGAGAGTCTAAGATTAAAAAAAAGTGTTTTCAAGTTCAAATTGTAGCGACAACAGAGAAGTTTGAAGCTATCCTACAACCTAGATACTGTTTAGTGTTCAGCCCAAATCTTGAATTCTAAAAGTCCAAATGACCTTCTTTTTTAAAAAACACTAAGACAATTTCTTAGAACTTTCATATAGACAATCTATTTAAATTTTTATGTTAGCAATGATATTTTATTTAGACAAGAAGATAAGAATTGTTACTAACATGATGAAAAGATTGATGTCTTCTCCCAAGTGCAGGAGTGCCGAAGTAATAAATAACCTAGCAAGACTAGGGTCCAACCATAGGGAGGTTAATTGTATAAATTATAAACAATAATTATAAATAACAATAATAACAATAACAACAACAACAACAACAACAATAGTAGTAGTAGTAGTAGTAATAAACAAAAAGAAAAGAAAAGGAAGAAGATGAAAACTTGGAGATGGAATATTAATGTAAGGATTAAACGATGATAGTAACAAATGTCAAGGTTAGAGAATGCACTAATGGTATGTCAAACAAGTATAATATAAACTTTTATTATTCAATTGGAAACCACACACAAAGGAGGTTCCAATCACATTATATATTTTTAACATGATTACATTAGTCATCTTATTCGATTAATGCTAATACTTGTAAATCTCGTCAAGCATTCATAATTATAACTTATGTTAACAAGAAATCAAGTTTCTTTCATAGCTAAGGTGTCAGTTATACCATACAGTATGAACTATGAAAGTGCCAAACATTTGTTGTACCAAGTGTTATACAACATAAATCAAGATTAGTCATTTAACAAGCAAAGTATTAAAGAGTAAACAAGATAACAAATACAAAACATGTTAGTATCAAACATTAAAGTCTATATTAAGTTTATACTATGCTTATTCTTACACCATTATTGTAACCTTTTCACCTTGACATAATAAACTTAGCTAAACATAATAAAAGAAAGCAAATAAATAAACAAAACTAGAACATAAACAAGATTAATATTAACTAAGTAATGGAAAGGAAATGAAAGGCATAAACTTGATATTAATGAATGCAAAGCATAAACATTACAAAAAATACAAAGAGAGAAAACAAGAGCATGATCTTGATTTGAAAACCAAGATGCCTAAATGCATGGCAAATACCTCCTTTTATAGGCCAAAATTAGAAACTGTTGATTTGATGACTAATTGATGAGTGGATGACCAACTTTTGACGTGGTGACAATCTTTATCTTCTCTTGTCTGCCCAAAATATTATTGATAATGTCAACATTGTAGCCACTTGAAAACATGAAAGTTGTAAGAAATTGTCTTAGCTTTCTTGTGTAAAAAATTCAGGTCATTTGAACTTCTACAACTTCAGATTTAAGTCAAACATTGAACAGTGATCGGGCTGAATGATAGATTCAGACTTCTTTGTTGTTGCTATAATTTGGACTTGAAAATGACATTTTTAGATCTTGGGCTCTATGTAAAAGTTATAGGCCTATGTCTTACCTTTTCATCCATATAACGTAAACCTAAATCTAAGATCTACAGCTCTAGATATGACCCAATTATCGAATAGTGTTCTAATTTGGATTGCACCGGCATCTCTTTTCTAGGTTTAGTCATCTCTTTGTCCTTCCAATTTAAGTTCTTAAATTCATCAATCAATCCTTTTATTTATGTGATAGACCTGCATTTAAAATGAATATTTATCATAAATTAAAGGTATCTTATATTATTAGATATATTATTATAAAACATGCTTTAATTAAGGAGTTATTGATACTTCAAGTACAAAATGATGAAATAAAACCTTGATAAAAAAAATGCACTTTTAAGTACTAATCATACCCCCCAACCAACTTATTACTAGTCTCTAGTAATCAAAGCGCTAAAATAGAAAAATAATTTGTAAATTCTACAAAGCAAGGTATTCATCATTCAACTTACATTGATCTATCCAGATAAACAAACTCTCATTAAATTTATATATCTACTCAATAACTTTTAAACAAGATATTAATAAACCTTTCTTTTATGCTTAATATATCAACGCATAATTATGGGGCTTTTCTTGGAAGAAAATAAAATTTTTGTTCTAATGTTTAAGGTTAACTTTCTTAGGTTAGGATTATTATTTTTTTCTTTTTATTAATATATATACATATAACTTAAAACATCTTGCATCTTTAGCCCATATAACGAGCTTTCGGCTAATGACTCCCAGACTAGTTGGTCTTAGGGCATTAGGTGTTGAGACACCCCTACGAGCTTAGTAACTCGGGTCGCAGATATTGATACGTAGATAGTGCAATGTATGATTCTCTTAAGCTTTTCTTCTCAACCCATGTAACAAGCGTTGGGTCAATAGCTCCCAAGTCAGTTAACTTTAGGGTGTTAGGTGTTAAAACAACCATTTGGGCTTAATTGCTTAGGTTAGAGAGGCTACGAAACCAAACTTATCTACATTTTTATTATTATTATTATTTTCTTTTTTTCTTTTTTTTTTCTTTTTAATTATATACTATCAATTTCCCTTAGTTGTTACCTTTAACAAAAGAACATAAATAATGTAATAATCTAATATGCAACCAACAATCATATGTTAAAGTGTGTGTGTAAATTAAAGTTTAAAAATACATGTTAAATGAGTATATGAACAGAATTAAGTGATAGTAATGTGAGAGTTTGTAAACTTGAATATTTCAAGAAGTATTATGATAGACCTTATTAAGAATGGTTACTAAGATGCGTCTCAAGAGTCATAAAAAAATCTCCTTTACTCTGCTATCATAGTAACAACAATTTTACACATCATTTATGACATAGAAAACATAGTTAGTCCTTTTTTTTAGCTATTACCCTCTCCCCCTAACCAAAACGAGACATTGTCCTCAATGTTCTAAGGAAGAAAGATAGAGTATAAAAGATATCACCTGAAATAATGAACACTGACAAACCTAAAACACACTTAAACAAAAATAAGAAACAACAAAACACAATAATAAAACTAAAAGACACAAAGATTCATAAATGAAGACTCAAATCTAATCTAAGCTTTTTACGGCTTTCCTTAGATGACCAATTTATGCGACTCATGGAGGGATCAATTACAGGCATGAATGATTGTAGTTGGTTAATCAATTGTTCAGCAGTAGCAGCAGAGATTATGATTTGTCATGTAAAAGATATTAGAAATTCCTATTCCACAGCATGATCAAGAAAAGACAACAACTTATCATAATAACCATTAACATTTTACAAACATATAAGTTTATGGTGAATGTGCAGTTGAGCCCAAGAGAAAATATGAAAGATCTCTTCCAATGTGCCTAGACCACTTGGTAAAGCAATGAAGGCATCAACATGGTTAAACATTGCATTCATTCGAGCTGACATTGTAGAGACCTGAAGTTCCTCTCCAATTGTTTTCCAATGATGTCTCCTTGTGCTAAAGCTTCGAGGATGACCCCTAAAACTTGACTACCTTCTAAAAATACAGCTATTGACACACCTCTCATTAACCCAAGACTGCCTCCTTCATACACTAAATGAATCTTTTTCTAAGCTAGCACCTGACCAAGATGATTTGCTAATTCTAAAAACTCCTTATCTTTCCTAGGACTAGATCCACCAAAAACATAAATACTTTTTATATGATGACTTAAGGAACTTGCCATTTATACACACTTCTATAATTGACGAATGTATAGGTTGAGTGGAAATGAAGGGAAGGAAGAGAGGATTTTATAAATGAGATATTAAAAGGGTAATCATACCACCTATGTGTAGGCCAACTAGAGTCTCACACACTCTCTCTCTCTTTATTTATTTAAAAAAAATATGTATGTACAGGTAGTTGTGATTGTGGCTCACATCTTCCCTTAGTTTTACATCCAAGAATGACTTAAATGCCTTTAATGGGTCGAGGATAGGCTTCTCATCCATTTTTCTTAAAAATTAGCAAACAGGGTCTTTTTTAGTCAGATTCTCAAGACTAAGTCGATCATGTTCTTTATGAAAATAGAGTCATAAATCATGAATTGCACGATGCACATCTCCACTAAGATGTGTCTCAAGAGTTAATAGAAGATTATCTAAAGACACCTTACTTAGGCCATCCTTAATGAATTGTATTTTATCTTCACGATTTCTAGATACCATTCATAAAGAACGACATTGTGCATTACAAGTCCATCTGGCACATCAATTATAGACTTTCAATCATCTTGGATGACATTTCTTTGCAAAAATATTTTTACTTGTTCCAAACATGTGTGAAATGAAGGAATTAAAGGACTTACCTGATAATCAGACCTTTATATCAATCAACTAGCGAATATCTTCAGGAATTTCATGATTCATTAACAACCTTAATATTGCACATCTAGTACGGTAAATTTTTATAATCGCATTCTGAGTTAGAGCAGGAAAATACTTTTTCAATTTTAAGATTAGTGTCCATCTTCAAATGAGAATTGGAAGAGACATTCATAAAATTGCACAAATATATACATAGATATCAGTTATTATGGGAAACTGAAAGAACCAATTTAAGTCATAGAGTACCGTTATCCGCCATTTGACTAGGGTGAGAGAAACTAACAAAAATCACTTAAAAAGAAACATAAAAATAATGTAAGAAAAACAAAATAATCAACCTTTATCTACAAGATCACCTTTATCTATGATTAGTACTCAAAAGAGCATTTTTATCATGGTTTTATATCATCATTTTGCACTTGAAGTATCAATAATTCCTTAAATAAAGTACGTTTTATAATAATCTATCTAATAATATAAGATACCTTTAATTTGTGGTAAATGTCCATTTTAAATGTAGGCCTATCACATAAATGAAAGGTTGATTGATGACTTTAAGAACTTCAATTGCAAAGGCAAAGAGATGATCAAACTTAGAAAAGAGATGTCGGTGCAATCCAAACCGGAACACTGTTCGGTAATTGGGTCATATCTGGAGCTATAGATCTTAGATTTAGGTCTAATTTATATGGATGAAAAGGTAAGACATAGGCCTATAACTTTCATATGGAGCCTAAGATCTGAAAAGGCCATTTTCAAGTCCAAATTGTTGTAACAACAAAGAAGCCCAAATCTGTTCAATATTTTGGCCATATCTGGAGTTTTAGAAGTCAAAATGAGTTGAATTGTTTACACAAGATAGCTGAGACAATTTCCTAGAACTTTCATATTTTTAAGTGGCTCTAATTTGGACGTCATCAATGGCGTTTTGGGAGACAAGAAAAGATAAGGATTGTCACGAAGTTAAGGGTTAGCCACCTACTCATTAATTAGGCATCAAATCAATAGTTCCCAATTTTGGTCTATAAAAGGAGGCATTTGCCATGCATTGAGGCATCTTGGAGTCCAGATCAAGATCATGTTCTTATTTTCTCTCTTTGTATTCTTTGTAGTGTTTATGCTTTGTTTTCATTAATATCAAGTTTATACCTTTCATTTCATTTCCTTTGCTTTGTTAACTCTTATCTTATTTATGTTCTTATTTTGTTTATCCATTTTTCTTTCTTTCATTATGTCTAGCTAAGTTAATTATGTCAAGGTGAAAAGGTTACACTAATGGTGTAAGAATAAGTATGGTATAAACTTAATATGGACTTTAATGTTTGATACTAACATGTTTTATATTTATTATCTTATTCACTCTTTAATACTTTGCTTGTTAAATGACTAATCTTGATTTATGTTGTATAACAACTGGTACAACAAATGCTTGGCACTTTCATATTGTATGGTATAACCGACACCTAAGCTATGAAAGGAACTTGATTTGTTGTTAATATAAGTTATAATCATGAATGCTTGACAAAATTTACAAGTATTAGCATTAATTGAATACGATGACTAATGTAATCATGTTAACAATCTATAATCTGATTGGAACCTCCTTTATGTGTGGTTTCTAATTGAACAATAAGAGTTGATACTATACTTGTTTGACATACCATTAGTGGAACCTCTAACCTTGACATTTGATATTATCATTGTTTAATCCTTACATTAATATTCCATCTCCAAGTTCTCATCATCGTCATCATCATCTTCTTCTTCTCTTTCTTTATTATTATTATTATTACTACTACAACTACTACTAGTATTATTATTATTATTACTATTATAACTACTAGTAGTAGTATTAGTATTATTATTGTTGTTATTATTACTATTATTGTTGTTGTTTATAATTCTTGTTTATAATTTGTACAATTAACCTCCTTGTGGTTCGACCCTGGTCTTGTCGGGTTATTTATTACTTTGACACTCCTGCACTTAGGAGAAGATATTAATTTTTTTGTTGTGTCAAGTTTTTGGCGCCGTTGTCGGGGAGGTAAGTTATGTATAAATTATAATTTTTATTTTATTTTCTCTTTTCACTTTTCTTGTATATAACTTTGTTTCTTTTCTCTTATTTCTTCTTCTTTTGTTTTCCTTTTCCTTTTATTCTATTCCTACACGTGCGTGAGCGTGTGGTCACGTACATCAAGTGGTAGACTTTGTAAGGTATCCTCATCATTTTCAGAAAATATGGCTGAAGAAGATAATCAATCACTTTAAAATGAGAATAATAAGAATAATCGTGCTAGAACACTTAGAGACCACATGAATCCAACAAGAACAAGTACACCATCATGCATAGTTTTTCCTCCCGATGCATCTCATTTTAATTTTAAGTCAGGCATTATTCAACTTTTACCTTCTTTTCATGGTTTAGAATTGGAAAATCCATACTTGCATTTAAGGGAATTTGAGGAGGTCTGTAACACATATAATAATCTAAATTATAGCATGAACACCATCAGATTAAAGCTTTTTCCTTTTTCATTAAAAGATAAAGCTAAAACATGGCTATAAAATTTGAGACCAGGATCCATTCGTGTTTGGGATGAAATGCAACAACAGTTTTTAAAGAAGTTTTTTTTTTAAAGAAGTTTTTCCCATCTCATAGAGCAAACTCTTTCAAAAGACAAATCACCACTTTCACTTAAAAACTAGGAGAAACATTTTACCAATGTTGGGATAGGTATCGATACTTACTTAGTACTTGCCCTCATCATGGTTTTGAAACATGGTGATTGGTTTCATATTTTTATGAAGGGTTAACATCTAAAGATAGGCAAATGGTTGAATTGATGTGTAATGGAACTTTTGAAGATAAAGACCCTGATGAAGCAATGGAGTACTTAGACTTGTTAGCTGAAAATGCTCAAAATTGGGACACCGCAGGTACTTATGAGGCACCGAGTAAAACTCAACCTCATATATCTAGTGGAGGTATGTACAACCTTAAGGAAGATCATGACCTTTAAGCCAAGTTTGCATCTTTAGCTAGAAAAGTCGAGGCACTAGAATTGAAAAGGAGTGGTTAATTAAAATCTGTTGAAAACATTGCATGTCAAATATGTGAAACAAATGAACACTCAACCGATAACTGTCCAACCTTGCCTTCTTTGAAGGAATATCTCCATGAACAAGCCCATGCTTTAAACAGTTTCCAAAGGGCTAACCATAACCTATACTCACAAACATACAACCCTGGTTGGAGAAATCATCCAAATTTTAGCTGGAAGAGTGATGCATAAACTTCACAACCACCATTTCAAGCACACCATAATTTCCAAAATTCTCATGGATATGCACCTCCTTATGCTCCACCTTCTAGAAGAAATCTTGAGGAAACATTACATGCATTCATTGAAAAGCAAGAGACAATCAATACTCAACTTGCTCAAAACATGATAGGTTTTAAAGATACTCTTGGAAAATTAACATCTGCTCTCAGTTTCCAAGAGAAAGGTAAGTTTCCATCTCAACCACAACTAAATCTCAAGGGGCAATACAATGCAAATGCAAGTAGTTCTGGAAGCCAACACATGGATCAAGTCAAATCAGTCACTACTCTTCGCAGTGGTAAGGTTATTGAAAAACCCTCTCTTGAACCTTATGAGAAAGATGATGAGTCAATCTCTGAGGGTAAGGAAGGGGTTGAATTTCAAAATTGCAAAGAAAAGATTGATTCTCCACCAGCACTTCCATTTCCTCTGGCCATGACCAAACAAAGGAAAGTCAATCACAACTCTAAAATCTTTGAAATTTTCAAACAGGTAAGAATCAATATACCTTTGCTGGATGCTATTAAACAGATTCCTTCCTATGCTAAATTTTTAAAAGATCTATATACTGTGAAGAGGAAACTGAATGTGAAAAAGAAAGCCTTTCTAGCCGAACAAGTAAGTGCTATTCTTCATAATAATAATGCTTTGAAATATAAAAACCTTGGTTGTCCTACAATTTCTTGCTTTATTGGAGAGCATAAAATTGAAAGAGCCTTGATCTTGGTGCTAGTCTGAATTTACTTCCATATTCAGTTTTTCAGAGTCTCAATCTAGGTGAGTTAAAAGCAACTTCTATAACTCTTTTACTTGCTGATAGATTTGTAAAAGTGCCTAGAGGAATAATTGAAGATGTGTTAGTACAAGTCGATAAATTCATTTATCCTGTGGATTTTGTTATCTTGGACACACAACCTGTTGAGGCATGTAATTCATTTCCTGTTATTTTAGGATGTCTGTTTCTTGCAACTTTTAACGCTTTGATTAATTGTAGGAATGGACTGATGAAGCTATCATTTGGAAACATGACATTGGAAATGAATATTTTCAACATTTGCAAGCAACCTAGAGATGATAATGATTTACAGGAAGTGGACTTTACTGAAAAATTAATTCATGATCAATTTCGAACCACTTCTAGTGAACTTGAGATTGATGAATCTGATGATTTGTAAATAATTTATTTTTAGGAAGAATCAAAGACAAGTAATTGGAGGCCACAAATTGAGGAATTACCTCCACGATCAATTAAATCCATACCTTCAAGTGTTCAACCACCCAAACCTGATTTGAAGTCGTTGCCATCCAATCTCAAATACTCATTTTTAGGAGAAAATAAAACTTTTCCGGTAATAATCTCTTCCAAACTTAATGCACATCAAGAAGGTAAGTTATTACAAACTCTAAAAAAGCACAAAAATGCATTGGGATGGACCATAGCTGATATAAAAGGTATTAGTCCTTTGATTTGTACACACAAAATTTATTTGGAGGAAAATGCTAAACCCTCTAGAGAAATGCAATGAAGGCTAAATCCTAATATGAAAGAAGTAGTGAAAAATGAAGTCATTAAGCTTCTAGATAATGAAATCATTTATCCTATTTCTGACAGCAAATGGGTAAGTCCTACCTAAGTTGTACCTAAGAAGTCTGGAGTCATTGTGATAACAAATGAGAACAATGAGTTAATTCCCACTAGAACTGTTACTGGTTGGCGCATGTGCATTGACTATAGGAAACTTAATTCAATGACTAGAAAAGATCATTTTCCATTACCTTTCATGGATCAAATCCTAGAAAGAGTTGCAGGTCATGAATTTTATTGTTTCCTAGATGGCTATTCGGGTTACAATCAAATTGAAATTGCATTGGAAGATCAAGAGAAGACTACTTTCACATGTCCACTTGGTACTTTTGCATATCGAAGGATGCCTTTTGGATTATGTAATGCACCAGCCACATTTCAAAGATGCATGCTTAGTATATTTAGTGATATGGTGGAAACTTTTCTTAAAATTTTCATGGATGATTTTTCTATTTTTAGCGATTCATTTGATGATTGTTTGACTAACTAAGAAAAGGTTTTGGCCAGGTGTGAAGAGAAGAATCTTGTGCTGAATTGGGAAAAATGTCACTTTATGGTAACAAACGACATTGTACTTGGTCACATTGTTTCATCAAAAGGAATTGAGGTTGACAAATCTAAAATCGAGTTAATTGTAAACTTGCCAACACCTAAATCTATTAAAGATGTTAGATCATTCTTAGGACATGCTGGTTTTTATAGAAGGTTCATCAAAGATTTTAGCGTAATATCTAAGCCCTTATGTAACCTTCTAACAAAGGATAATATTTTTGAATGGACTGAACATTGTGAAAAAGCCTTTGTTAAACTTAAAAACTTGCTTACTTGTGCTCTTGTCATTCAACCTCCTGATTGGTCATTACCTTTTGAAATAATATGTGATGCTAGTGATTATGTCGTAGGTGCTGTTTGGGGACAAAGAAAAGATAAGAAACCTTATGTAATTTACTATGCAAGTAAAACTTTAAATAATGCTCAAATGAATTATACCACCACT
>SRLM01002565.1:6036-97418 GCA_015708895.1 Populus ilicifolia | reverse complement strand
AATGCACTTTTGAGTACTAATCAATAAGATACCTTTAATTTGTAGTAAATGTCCATTTTAAATGCAGGCCTATCACATAAATGAAAGGATTGATTGATGACTTTAAGAACTTCAATTGCAAAAGCAAAAAGATGATCAAACTTAGAAAAGAGATGTCGGTGCAATCCAAACCTGAACACTGTTCGGTAATTGGGTCATATTTAAAGCTATAGATCTTAGATTTAGGTTACTTTATATGGATGGAAAGGTAAGACATAGGCCTACAACTTTTATATGGAACCCAAGATCTAAAAAGGCCATTTTCAAGTCCAAATTGTTGCAACAACAAAGAAGCCCGAATCTGTCCTCCAGCCCCAGCACTGTTCAGTATTTTGGCCATATCTGGAGTTCTAGAAATCAACATGAGCTAAATGTTTTACACAAGAAAGCTTAGACAATTTCCTAGAACTTTCATGTTTTCAAGTGGCTCTAATTTTGACATCATCAATGATGTTTTGGGCAGACAAGAGAAGATAAGGATTGTCACCAAGTCAAGGGTTGACCACCTACTCATCAATTAGTCATCAAATCAATAGTTCCCAATTTTGGCCTATAAAAGGAGGCATTTGCCATGCATTTAGGCATCTTGGTGTCCAGATCAAGATCATGCTCTTGTTTTCTCTCTTTGTATTCTTTATAATGTTTATGTTTTGTTTTCATTAATATCAAGTTTATGCCTTTCATTTCCTTTCCTTTGCTTTGGTAACTCTTATCTTATTGATGTTCTTATTTTGTTTATCTATTTTTTTTCTTTCATTATGTCTAGCTAAGTTAATTATGTCAAGGTGAAAAGGTTACACTAATGGTGTAAGAATAAGTATGGTATAAACTTAATATGGACTTTAATGTTTGATGCTAACATGTTTTATATTTGTTATCTTGTTCACTCTTTAATACTTTGCTTGTTAAATGACTAATCTTGATTTATGTTGTATAACAATCAGTACAACAAATGCTTGGTACTTTCATAGCTCATAATGTATGGTATAACCGACACCTGAGTTATAAAAGGAACTTGATTTATTGTTATAATCATAAATGCTTGACAAAATTTACAAATATTAGCATTAATTGAATAAGATGACTAATGTAATCATGTTAACAATCGATAATATGATTGGAACCTCCTTTATGTATGGATTCCAATTGAACAATAAGAGTTCATATTATACTTGTTTAACATACCATTAGTGGAACCTCTAACCTTGACATTTGTTGTTATCATTGTTTAATCCTTACTTTAATATTTCATCTCAAAGTTGTCATCTTCTTCTTCTTCTTTATTATTGTTATTATTATTATTATTGTTATTATTATTATTAGTATTAGTATTATTACTACTACTATTATTAGTACTATTATTATTATTGTTGTTGTTGTTGTATTATTGTTATTTATAATTTGTACAATAACCTCCTTGTGGTTTGACCTCGGTCTTGCCGGGTTATTTATTACTTCGATACTCCTGCACTTGGGAGAAGACATCAATTTTTTTGTTGTGTCAGTTAATGAGTTAATGATACTTCAAATGCAAAATGATGATATAAAACCTTGATAAAAATATATTTTTAAGTACTAATCAATAATAAACTGGCAGGAACAAAATCAATAGAAACAAAACAAGTTTTGAAAGTAACACAAAACAAACCCATTATGGCTAGATAAAACTTGATTCTAGAACCTAAAGAAAATTATATCTAAATGACCTCAAATTTTATATAATTTCCTAATAGGAACCTAGTAAACAGAATATAAATTTTAAACTAATTTCGAGTTGATTTGATATATGGACACAAAATGACCCCTTTAAAACTTGAATTTAGAATCTAGGCCAACAATGTCCAAATAACTTGAAACTTGACATTTTGTGTGCTTTCACTCTAAATAACAACAATATCAATTTTTAGTTAATTAGGATAAGTTTTGATATGTTGTCGCAAAATAGATGTGTTATACACTTGTCTTAACCCAAATAACATTTTTTGATTGCTTCCTTTTTTTTTTGTTTTTTCTTTAATTAGAACAATAAAACCATTGAATAACAAGAAAAAAAACAATAAAGAAAACAAATACTGACCCTAAGTAAAAAGAAAATAGACAAAGAGAAACTAACACAAAACAAATAGATAATAAAAACAAGGATATAACCTGATTTCAGAGCCTAGCTCTGATACCAACTAATGTAAACCTCTAGATCATGTGGTTGAACAACCCTCATTAAAGATGATATTTCCCCAAGAAAATTGAGAATCATGTTAGAGAAGTGTGACACAATGTAATGCGAACCTCGTGATCCTATGATCGTGCAACCCACACACAAAGACATCAAATCCTAAAAAGCTAAGTAAATCAAGTTTGATAGGAGTGTGGCATAAAGATAACTTGTACTTAGGCACTATCATTATTGAAAAAAAAATCCAATCTAACAAATATTGATTCGCAAATGAGAAGTATAAAGATGAAGCCATGAAGTCAGTTATTCTTCGATAAGTTATTTTTTAGTTTTTTAGAGAACCAACAAAAGGAGACTATCCAACCAATTCACAACGAGTGCGACAAGTAAGAAGTTTTATTAATACAAAATTTCTAACTTAGATGTTTGGTTATGTCTTTATTTATATTGATTCTATAATGAAACAAACCCTAGTGGACCCTCCTTTAAGTGAACTTATATGAGGTCCAATTAAAATTGACCTAAATAAGTAATAATAACCTAAAAAATAAGAAGAAAATAATAAAAATATAAAAATCATTATCCTATATAATTTAGAATCAAATTTCTCACCCTCAAGTAATAGACTAGGAAATCTAATATGAAGGTAGAATTAATTTTCAAGTCTTATTTTCTTATTGTAACTAAGATGAATAAGGAATTCTTATAAGAAAAAATTCTAAAACATTTCTGAATCCTTGCCATAGTTGAAAACCATGTTTCAGCCCATTAAAGATCCTTATAGAGTTAGGAGATTCTCAAAACAAGTTGTCACATCCTAGTAGGAAAAGAATCTTAACCAAATAGGAAGTCCACAAGTCAAAAGAAAATAACAAAATTCATACAGCCTCTTTTGACCAGCATTATGATGTCTTTTTAATTTTTGATTGACCTGAAATTTAACCCAAGATAGAATAACATATCAAGAGACTCCATGTAAAATTTTAGCCCAATCCAACAAGTGGATTAGGAATTATGATTGTTGTTGTGAAACTGAACAATTGTACATTTTATGTTATAATCTAAATCTGATTATTTTTTAATTACTCGGATCATATCTCAATGAAAACTTATTCCAAGGCACCAACAATATTAGAATTGAAATGAATAACATCATAAAGTCAGTTATACCTTGATAAGTCAGGTTTGATTTTTGTCTTTGCCAAGATAATATGTTGCATAACGCAAAACACAAGTTTATTTCATGAATTCATCGTCCTTTACTTTTCAACGTACAAAAAACTTATATAATGTTTCAAAAAACCCAAATACATCCTATATTTGGACTCATTGGAGTCTACTTACAAAATCCACTCAAATAAGTAATAATAAACCAAAAACTAAGAAGAAAATAATAAAAAAAATTCAAAATTAATATCCTAGATATAGATTTGCCACCCATAAAAAGTTTTAAATAGACTAAAAAATTTGATTGAATTGATTTTAAAGTCTTCTTACCTGATTATGTTTAGTTTCCTTGATTTACATGGATAATTAATAAAGAAAATCTTCCTCTTTTATACTTGTCAATTTAATTTCCTTTCTATACTAGTAGAATTATTAATTAATTAATCCTTCATAGTTTAAAAAATTAGATCTAGCAGCCCTCCTAGCATCTTTTGTTGATTAAGAAACTTTTTTCTTTATTGATAAATCTTCTCTTAAATAATAGCTAAAATAATGAATAAAATTTCCTTTAATTTTAGAAGATTATTTTGCTAAGTTAAATACTAGTAGAATTAGAAAATTAATCTCAAACAAATCTGATGTGATTCTAAAATCTCAATTAACCTAAGCCAACTTTTAACTCCATGTGACCCAAACCCATATTTATTAATAGGGACCAAATCATATTCAAAATACACTCCAAATAAACTTTCTTTGATACTTGAAAATATCTCATGCATAGCCTATCATAATCTGGTTGAATGACCCACCAATTGAATTAGATGGAACTTATTATCTATTAAAATCTTAATTTAACAAAATGCATCTCTAAAAAAAGATTCATCATGAAAGGCTTAAGACTGGATCATATATACAATCAATTTCAAACACATAAATTGAATACTTATAAGGAATCCAAGGATAAACCTCTCATTTTTGCTATGCTTTGTTCATTAATAATGAGATGGTTCTTGATGTTGTTTTGTAGCTTTGTTAGTCTTCTCAATCTCTTAAGTTGAGATAATGATGGAATAATCATACTCCTTAATATGTATTTTTGTTCAGTATCACTCCAAGGAACACTATTTCGTAGCCCATGTCCTAACACAATTGAGATAAAAATTATTATCAGCAGAGATTACATGAAACTGATATCCAAATTAGAGAAAAGATAATAATTTTTCTCTGACTCTTTTTTTCACTTTAGTTTTATACTTATCCCCGTAATCTTTTTGCGGGAGAGGTTAGATTAAAGGTGGTAGCACTGAGCAAGCTTCCTTTAAATTCACTTTCACAAGAGAGTGAAGATACAGATATTACTTCCCATCATTTCTGATATATGTCACTTATTTCATCTTGTTCTGATATATGTCACTTGTTTCATCTTGTTCTCATAGCAAAATAATTCAGACCTCGAACTACATACATCTTTCAATTTTCTATGTCTCTTTAGTGTATCAACACTTTGATTCTTTTTTATCAGCAAGTAGCTTTCTGGTATTGGTTCAAGCAAGTCGGCCATTTAACTTTCTTTGCTGTCATCCGCTTTCTTGACTAGAGCCGTGCTTAGTTCTCTTTCCATAAGACCTATATGCGTTCTCCTGCTTAATTAACAACAAAACAGCACATTAGAAAACAGATGGTTCAACTAACGCATGCTATGGCTTAATACGGAGAATGAACAGTAAAACGAATCCTTGGTAGTTGATTTAGTGATCGTGGGTGATGAAGTTGAACTTCTCAAGTTTCATGACCTGTATTATTATTATTATTATTTTGCATCAAAAGGTCCCTTAATTTGTCCTCTTCATTCCTCCAAATGTTGCCACTAGTTGTCTTCCAGCCTAGCACCTTAATCTCAAATAACCGAGTTTAAAAAAGTTGAAAATGAATCAACTTTTGGTCTGTATATGATGAGTCAATATTGACCAACCTGAGAAGCATTTGGCATCCTTCCCTGTGAAGTTGACAGAGGATGTGAAAGGGGACTGCGACTACGACCCCTGCTGTTGACTTCTCGGCTCTGGTGATTATCTTTGCTTCTTTGCTGCTCCGTGTTCATTCCTAGGTCTCTCAACCGGTTAAGCTCTGGCACTATAACCGTGGCAAGACTTGGCCTGTCTTTCTTCCTTAATTCAGCACACTTCAATGCCAGTGCAGCAAATCTTAACGCCTCTTCCACAGGCCAGTCTGATACTGTTTGGTCAAGCATGTCTGCAAATTTTCCTCTTTCAATGGCCCTCCCCACCTGATGAGCAAGACCCATCGGAGGCTTGGCTGTGATGATTTGGAGAAACATTATTCCCAACGAGTATATGTCTGATCTTGTAGTTAACATTCCTGTTTGTTGATACTCGGGATCTATATAACAAAACGTTCCAGCAGCAGAGGTCATGTGGTATTGTGTGACACTATCAGCTACAGAAAGAGGGACTAACCGAGCGAGGCCAACATCACTAATTTTGCACACATAGTTGCTGTCCAAAAGAATGTTTGCTGGTTTAAGGTCCCGATGGACGAGGGGCTCTGGCTTTGCTTGGTGGAGGAACAGAAGTGCGGTCGCAATCTCAGCAGCTATTTTGAATCGTATGCCCCATGGAATTGGAGGGGTGTTGTGTTTTTGAAGTAGCCTGTCTTCCAAGCTTCCGTTGTCCATGTATTCATATACCAAGATTCCATACTCAGGGCAGGCACCAAGAAGAAGGACCATGTGTGGGTGTCTAATGCAGCTGAGAACCTCAACCTATGAAAGATCACATTGCTAAGAATGCTAAAACAGTCATGAATTTTTGCAACTTCAAACTTAAACAGTTGTTAGACTTCTCACCAATGATTAATGGTTTTACGGGGAAAACATGCTCGCTATTTAAAGATGAATGGCTTGGTTAGATTGTGCAAAAAATCACATATACAATCCTGACAAAATTATTTCGGTACCGTACCTCCTGTTGGAACTGCTTCTTTCCTTGAGCAGCATCCGGTCTTAAAGCCTTGATTGCAACTGGGGTATGATCAAGTTTGCCTTTATACACAGGTCCATATCCTCCTTCACCAATTTTATTTGATGGTGAGAATTTATCCGTGGCTTCTTCAATCTCTTCGACTGTGTATCTTCTGTACCGCACATCATTATGTGCCAAAGCATTTAAAGCACGATTCTTCTCCTCTGTCTCTTGCTCAGCTTTCTTCTCTGCATGTTTTCTTTTCTGTCCTTCCAACTCTGCTAGTTTCTGTGATTTCTCAGCTGCTTCAATGGCAACTTTGCACTTAGCCTTCTCCAACTCTGCCACGGCAAGGGCTGCCTCTCCTGCGATCTTGGCTTCCTCAAATTTACGAACCTCGTCAATCTTCCATTGATTAAGTTCACTAGCCTGGATTCAGAGCATTCAGAATTAAACCATTTGAGCCAATTCAAAAGACATAACATTTGTTACTGTTTATGGTGCGTTTAGGTTTGGTGTCTCATATCATTTTCTTTATAATTTATCAATTAAGTTCTTTCCAGGTATTCAGTAGCCAACTGAGTCTGAAAACTGCTGAATGTTCGAAGGCAGGATTAAGATCAATGATAGCTAAGTTCTTTTGAGTTTTTGGAGCATCAAACGATGGTATAAACTACCTTCTGTTTGGCTGAGAATGCTTCTTTGCAAGCTGTGCTATACATTTCCATGGTCTGCTTCAACTCAAGCCTCAGCCTTCTCATCTCAACTTCTAAATGGTCCTGCAATGCATAGTCCAACGATACTACGATTATTGATATCCATTTTTAATAATGCAGCAATTCTTATTGCATATACAAAAAGTTCATCCTAAAGAAACCTACTGGTATCAACTGAACACCACTTTGCACTTACCGCATTTGACTCATTCAGATTAGAGGCTGAAGCAACAGAGAAATCTGAACTTTGGGCTGAGCTGTCCATGACTGATGTTGCGAATAATCCTGAAAAATCAGATACATCAGATGTAGAAACACGGGAAGTTGATGGTCTTCCGCAGGACGAGGGAAGATAAGTGCTGTCGATAGAGAAAATAGAGATGGAATTTCTGCCTCTCTCAGGTTGTGATCCTCTTATGGGATCATTGACCTTGTCCAAAGGAAATCCACCTGCTTCGGCACTTCTCCACCCTCCTTTCTCGGACTGTGCCCTAGTTTAGAAGGGGGGGGGGGGGAGAGAAACATTAAACCATGGATTCATTAGCAAGAAATGAAATGTGCACCGAAAGTCTCACCTAACTCCATCCAAATCTAGTTCAGCATTATCCTGTAGACTCTGAGATGGAATTACTGGCATGGATGCTGTCTTCTGTGGGACATTATAAGTAGGCGACCGTTGTGCTTTTTGGGTGGAGAGGATCTTTCCCTTGGTGATTACATAAACAGAACAAAAATCTGGGGCAATTTTCATAAAGCTAGTTGGCACATCTTGGTTTTTGAATTTCCTGGGCACTCATAACATGAGACATCTTAGTACTGGACATGATAATTTTAATTTCTCAACAACTTTCCATAAACCAATGATTTTTCTAGTTCAATATTTTGAGAGAGAGACCTTGTAAGAACATTTCTTCCTGATGCACCAAACACAATATTTCCAATTAAATTGATGTTGATGTAGTCCGCAACTGCCCGAGCAACATCAATGTCATCAAGCACAACCTCCTTCAAACGAACCTGAATTTGTCAATGCAATATGGTGGTATAATTTCCATTTTAATGTAGTTATCTTAACCATACAATGCTGGATTCTACATGTATGGCATGAACTTTTCTTACCCCTTTACGGGCGCAATATCCACGGTAGGGAGTGAAAAGCTGATGCGCCTCATCAGCATCATCACCATCCTGACCATTAGCAACTTCTGGATGAATCTCAACAGATAAAACAAAAAATCAGAGAAAAACAATACCAAAAACCTGCACTCGTTTCTAAAATGAGAAATGAAATAGGGAGCCTACGATATTGATGGTTTTTGTGCTTGACATGAATTAGGACAAGAACCGAGTTATTGCTTGCGAGATTATCAACAGCCCAGCGAACAGCATGCTGGCTGTTCTTATCTTTGTCGATGGCTACGGAAGTGGCGTTGAAGAGGGAATCAGCAGTGGCATTGGAAGCCATTTAGGAATGTTGATGCCACTCGAATTAGATATTATATAATATAATAATTACGAAAAATCGGAGTCAGGATCTCCAATACCACCACGGGTTAAGTCTGGCTAAAGAAGAATAAAACAGAAAAGAGATTGATGGCAGGAAGAAACTAATCCTTAACTTGTCTTTGTTTTCATGTCTAGATGGAATTGAAACCCCATGAAACCTGTCAAACTGACAGGGGGGCAACAAACTTTAAGTTTCTTGCCTGTTTTGGGCAATTTTGACCAGGACTTTCTGTCTGGACTTGTAGACAAATAGGCTGAGGCTTGAGATTAACCTATTTATGCTTCGAATAGTAAATACTTTGTGTGGCTATGTTGGAAACTTGACTTGCGTCAAACCAAAAGGCCAACACTTTTCTTAATTGTTTTTAGATAGAAATTAATTAAAACAATTAGGAACTTCTTAGCCATTAACTTCGGTGAATTTTTTTTATTAAAATCAATTAGCATACTAAAATTAAAATTACGGCGGAATAACAAAATTTTAAAAAATAATAGTAAAATAATACAATTTTAACTTATCAGGCTTTAAAATCGCAACATGTATTAAATATTGTTATTCTTAAGTACGAGAACCACCATGTTAGGTTTCAAAATAACGACTAATGTGCGCGAGGTTCCAGCCCAGCGGTTGGAGGGACTTGTTCTCTTCTTCTGCACCCGGGTTGAAGTCTTACCATGCATGTTTGTTACCCCCGCGGTGCCTTACCTGTTTACTGGGCTTGAAAGATGTTCAGTGGACCGTGAGGATTAGTCGTGGTGCGCGCAAACTGGCCCAAACACTCCATATAAATAAAAAAAAAAACGGCTACTTGACATTTCATGCCTCTAAGCACATGCCATGAAATATAGCTCACAGAACATAAATGCATTACCTCTCTCTTTTTACAAATCGACGCCCACAACCTTTCTTTCTAAAAAAACCCATGAATTATTTGTTTTTTCCCCTAAAAACACCCAAAACTTGAATTCATCTTAGTATTGCAGGACAATTTCGTCTTTAAAAACAGTCGTCATCATTACCACCATTTCTTAGTTCTACAAATAAGTCAAACATATTACATTTATGTGAATTTAATATTAATTTATGATGTTTTAGTTTAAATTAGATTATTGCTTAGGGTTCAAGTCAAATTTAGGGTATTTTATATCAAAAAATATGCTTATTAATGCCATCAACTAGAATTGATTTGATATAGTTGAACATGAAAATAAAATCAATTAGGTTGAATTTTAATGAATTATATGTTGCATTGGATTTTAGATAAATTATCGAATCTAGAATTTTATGTGCATTTGTTTGAAATTTTTGAGAATTTGTTTGAATTTGCCATGAATTTAAGTAGTTAAGGTTGATTTCATACAATTTAGTTTAAATTATATCTAATTAATCGCAAATAATACATTTTTATATATAATGTATTATAACATCTTATGTTATGTCATTATGGTGGTACTATTATTTTTTATATAAATAATAGTATCACATATAATGGTTGGAATAGTGTGTTGTTAAATATTAATTTAGACATGTCATACTTGGAAATGAAAAACAAAAACTATATATCATGGACTTGAGTGAAATTATAATAACATTGAAGTTGATATAACTTGGAGGTGTCAAGTTAATGAACATTAGCATCCTGTACTAATTGTGTGTAATGATAGTTTTAAGATAATTATGGATTCTTTTATTCAAAATAGATTGAACATGATGGCATTGTATATGGTTTGTTGACCAACTTATTTGTTTATTGACACAACTAAAAGATTAATGTTTTCTCTCAAATGTAAGAGTGTCAATGTAATAAATAATCTGGTCAGACCAAGGTCGAATCATAGGAGGTTAATTGTATAAATTATAAACAACAACAACAACAACAATAATAATAGTTTTATTAGTAGTAGTAATACCAATAATAATAATAATAATAATAAAGAAAAAGAAGGAGAAGAAGAAGATGAGAACTTTGAAATAAAATATTAATGTAAGGATTAAACAATGATAATAATAAATATCAAGGTTAGAGGA
Source organism: Populus ilicifolia (assembly GCA_015708895.1). Taxonomy (NCBI): domain Eukaryota; kingdom Viridiplantae; phylum Streptophyta; class Magnoliopsida; order Malpighiales; family Salicaceae; genus Populus; species Populus ilicifolia. The sequence continues at coordinate 86,807 of SRLM01002565.1, read as the reverse complement.
TTTACTAATGGTATGTCAAACAAGTATAGTATAAACTCTTATTATTCAATTGGAAACCACACATAAAGGAGGTTTCATTCAGATTATAAATTGTTAGCATGATTACATTAGTCATCTTATTCGATTAATCCTAATACTTGTAAATCTCATTAGGCATTTATGATTATAACTTATGTTAACAACAAATCAAGTTTCTTTCATAGCTCAAGTATCAGTTATACCATATAATATGGGCTATGAAAGTGCTAAGCATTTGTTGTACCAAGTGTTATACAACATAAATCTAGATGAGTAATTTTACAAGCAAAGTATTAAAGAGTAAACAAGATAACAAATACAAAACATATTAGTATCAAATATTAAATTCCATATTAAATTTATATTATACTTATTCTTACACTATTAGTGTAAACTTTTTCACCTTGACATAATAAATTTAGCTAAACATAATAAAAGAAAGAAAAATAAATAAACAAAATAAGAACATAAATAAGATAAAAGTTAACTAAGTAAAGAAAAAGGAATTGAAAGGAATAAACTTAATATTAAAGAAAGCAAAAGTTAAGCATTATAAAAATACAAAGAGAGAAAGCAAGAGTATGATCTTGATCTAGAAACTAAGATGCCTAAATGTATGGAAAATGTCTTCTTTTATAGGCCAAAATTAGAAACTATTGATTTGATGACTAATTGATGAGTGGGTGGTCAATTGTTAATTTGATGACAATCCTTATCTTTTCTTGTCTACCCAAAATGTCATTGATAACGTCAAAATTAAAACCACTTGAAAACATGAAAGTTGTAGGAAATTGTCTTAGATTTCTAGTGTAAAACATAGAGGTCATTTGGACTTCTAAAACTCCAGATATAGGTCAAACACTTAACAGTGCTCGTGCTCAAAGACAATTTTGGATTTCTTTATTATTTCTACAATTTGGACTTGAAAATGGTCTTCTTAAATCTTAGGCTATATGTAAGCTTATGTCTTACCTTTTCATCTATATAAAGTAGACCTAAATCTAAAATCTACAACTCTAGATATGACTCAATTACCAAATAGTGTTCTTGTTTGGACTACACCAGCATCTCTTTTTTAAATTTAGCCATCTCTTTGTCCTTTCAATTTCAGTTCTTAAATTCATTAATCAATTCTTTTATTTATATGATAGGCCTACATTTAAAATGAATATTTATCATAAATTAAAGGTATCTTATATTAGTAGATATGTTATTATAAAACATGTTTTAGTTAAGGAGTTATTGATACTTTAAATGCAAAATGATGATATAAAATCTTGATAAAAAAATATACTTTTAAGTACTAAACACCCCCCCAACCAACTTATTGCTAGTATCTAGTAATCAAAGTGTTAAAATAAAAAAAAAATTGTAAATTCTACAAAGTAAGATATTCATCATTCAACTTCCATTAATCTATCCGAATAAACAAACTCTCATTAAATTTAAATATCGCTCAATACCTTTTAAACAAGATATTAACAAACCTTCCTTTTGTTCTCAATACATCAACACATAGTTATGGGTCTTTTGATTAGTACTTAAAAGTGTATTTTTTTTATAAAAGTTTTATATCATCATTTTGGACTTAAAGTATTAATAACTCCTTAACTGAAACATGTTTTATAATAACATATCTAATAATATAAGATACCTTTAATTTGTGGTAAATATTTATTTTAAATGCAGGTCTATCACATAAATAAAAGGATTAATTGATGAATTTAAGAACTGAAATTGAAAGGACAAAAAGATGACTAAACTTTAAAAAAAAATGCTGATATGACATGACTAAAACATTGATGTCTTCTTTCAAGTGCAGGAGTGTCGAAGTAATAAATAACTTGGCAAAACTAGAGTCGAACCACAAGAATGTTAATTGTATAAATTACAGATAACAATAATACAACAATAATAACAATAACAACAACAACGACAACAATAATAACAATAATAATAGTAGTAATAGTAGTTGTAGTAATACTAAAAACAATAGTAGTAGTAATAATAATAATAATAATAAGGAAAAAGAAGGAGAAGAAGAAGAAAAAGATGAAAACCTTAAGATGAAATATTAATGTAGGGATTAAACAATAATAATAACAAATATCAAGGTTAGAGGTTGCACTAATGGTATGTCAAACAAGTATAGTATAAACTTTTATTAGTCAATTGAAAACTACACACAAAGGAGGTTCCGATGAGATTATAGATTGTTAACATGATTACATTAGTCATCTTATTCAATTAATGTTTATACTTGTAAATCTTATCAAGCATTCATGATTATAACTTATGTTAACAACAAATCAAGTTCATTTTATAGCTGAGGTGTCGGTTATACCAAACAGTATAAGCTATGAAAGTGCCAAGCATTTATTGTGCCAAGCATTTGTTGTACCAAGTATTAAAGAGTGAACAAGATAACAAATACAAAACATGTTAGTATCAAACATTAAGGTCCATGTTGAGTTTATAGTATGTTTATTCTTACACCATTAGTGTAATCTTTTCACCTTGACATAATAAATTTAACTAAACATAATGAAAGAAAAATAAATAAATAAATAAATAAAATAAGAACATAAATAAGATAAAAGTTAACTAAGTAAAGGAAAGAAATTGAAAGGCATAAACAAGATATTAATGGGGAAAAAAACAAACATTAAAGTTCATATTAAATTTACACTATACAATATAGGCTATGAAAGTGTCAAGCATTTGTTGTACCAGATGTTATATAACATAAATCAAGATTAATCATTTAATAAGCAAAGTATTAAAGAGTGAACAAGATAACAAATACAAAACATATTAGTATCAAACATTAAAGTCCATATTAAGTTTACACTATACTTATTCTTACACAATTAGTGTAACCTTTTCACCTTGACATAATAAACTTAGCTAGACATAATGAAAGAAAGAAAAATAAATAAATAAAATAAGAAAATAAACAAGATAAAAGTTAACTAAGTAAAGGAAAGGAAATGAAAGGCATCAACTTGATATTAATGAAAGAAAAGCATAAACATTACAAAAAAAAGAACAATGAGAGAAAGCAAGAGCATGATCTTGGTCTGGAAACCAAGATGCCTAAATACATGGCAAATGCCTCCTTTTATAGGCCAAAATTGAGAACTATTGATTTAACGACTAATTGATGAGTGGGTGACCAACTCTTGACTTAGTGTCAATCCTTATCTTCTCTTGTCTGCCTAAAATGTCATTGATAACTTCAAAATTGGAGCCATTTGAATATATGAAAGTTGTAGGGAATGATCTCAGCTTTCTAATGTAAAACATTCAAGTTATTTAGACTTCTAGAACTCCAGATATGGGTTAAACACTAAGCAGTGCTTGGGTTGGAAAACAGATTCGGACTTCTTTGTTGTTGCTATAATTTGGACTTGAAAATGGCCTTTTTAGATCTTAGGCTCTATATGAAAGTTATAGATCTTACCTTTCCATCCATATAAAACAAACCTAAATCAGCTCTAGATATGACACAATTACCAAACAGTGTTCTAGTTTGGATTGCACCAGCATCTCTTTTCTAAATTTGATCATCTCTTTGTCCTTTCAATTTCAGTTCTTAAATTCATTAATCAATCCTTTCATTTTTGTGATAAGCCTACATTTAAAATAAAAATTTACCACATATTAAAGGTATCTTATATTATTATATATGTTATTATAAAACATGTTTTAGTTAAGGAGTTATTGATACTTCAAGTGTAAAATGATGATATAAAACCTTGATAAAAATGCACTTTTAAGTATTAATCATAGTACAATTCAAACTGAAATATTGTTCAGTAATTGGGTCATATCTGGAGCAGTAGATCTCATATTTAGGTCTACTTTATATGAATGGAAAAGTAAGACATAGGCCTACAACTTTCATATAGAGCCTAAGATTTAAAAAGACCTTTTTCAAGTCTAAATTATAACAACATCAAAGAAGTCCGAATCTGTTCTCTAGCTCGAGCATTGTTCAGTATTTGCCTCGTATCTAGAGTACTAAAAGTCCAAATAACCTCCATTTTTTACACAAGAAAGCTGAGATAATTTTCTACAACTTTCATGTTTTCAAGTGGTTTCAATTTTTATGTTATCAATAATGTTTTGGATAGACAAGAGAAGATAAGGATTGTCAACAAGTCAAGAGTTGGCCACCCACTCATCAATTAGTCATTAAATCAATAGTTTCCAATTTTGGCCTATAAAAGGAAGCATTTTCCATGCATTTAGGTATCTTGGTTTCCAGATCAAGATCATACTCTTACTTTCCCTCTTTGTATTTTTTGTAATGTTTATACTTACTTTCATTAATATCAAGTTTATGCATTTCATTTCCTTTCATTTACTTAGTTAACTTTTATATTATTTATGTTCTTATTTTGTTTATTTTTTTTTCTTTCATTACGTTTAGTTAAGTTTATTATGTCAAGGTGAAAAGGTTACACTAATTATGTAAGAATAAGTATAGTGTAAACTTAATATGGACTTTAATGTTTGATACTAACATGTTTTGTATTTGTTATTTTATTTATTTTTTAATAGTTTGCTTGTTAAATGACTAATCTAGATTTATGTTGTATAACATTTGGTACAATAAAAACTTGGCACTCTCATAGCCCATATTGTATGATATAACCAACACCTAAGCTATGCAAGGAACTTGAATTATTGTTAATATAAGTTATAATCATGAATGCCNGTTCAAGTGATGTCTTCTATACTCTATCTTTCTACTCTAGGACATTGAGGACAATGTCTTATTTTGGTTGGAGGGAGAGGATAGTAGTTGATGAAAAAAAAGAGGGTAATAGTTAACAAAAAAAAACTAACTGTGTTTTCTATTTCATAAAGCATATGCAAAATTATTATTACTAGGATGACAGAGTAAAAGAGCTCTTTTGTTAAAATGACTCTTAAGATGAATCTTAGCAACCATTCTTAATAAGATCTATTATAATACTTTTTGAAATATTTAGGTTTACAAACTCTCGTATTCTTATTACTTAATTCTGCTCATATACTCATTTAACATGTATTCTTAAACCATCATTTTCACATACATATTTTAACATATGATTGTGGGTTGCACATTGGATTATTACATTACTTATGTTCTTTTGTTAAAGGTAACAATTGAGGAAAATGGATAGTATATAATTTGTAAAAAAAAAGAGCAAAAAAAATAATAATGACAATAAATATATACATAAGTTTAGTTTTGTAGCCTTCCTAACTTAAGCAATTAATCCCGAAGGGGTGTTTTAACACCTAATACCCTAAAGTTAACTGACTTAGAAGCTATTAGCCCAACGCTTATTATATAGGTTGAGGAGAAAAGCTCAAGGGAATTAAACATTGTGTTATTTATGTATCAGTATTCTCAACTCAAGTTACTAAACTCGTAAGGGTGTCTCAATACTTAATGTCCTAAGACCAAACTAGTCTGGGAGTCATTAGTCAAAAGTTCGTTACATGGGTTAAAGATGCATTGCATTTTAAGTTACATATATGTATGTGTGTGTGTGTGTGTGTAGACATATATATATATATATATATAACTTAAAATGCAATGCATACATATATGTAACTTAAAATGCAATGCATCTTTAACCCATGTAACGAGCTTTTGACTAATGACTCCCAGACTAGTTTGGTCTTAGGACATTAAGTATTGAGACACCCTTACGAGTTTAGTAACTTGAGTTGAGAATACTGATACATAAATAACACAATGTTTAATTCCCTTGAGCTTTTCTCCTCAACCTATATAATAAGCGTTGGGCTAATAGCTTCTAAGTCAGTTAACTTTAGGGTATTAGGTGTTAAAACACCCCTTCGGGATTAATTGCTTAAGTTAGGAAGGCTACAAAACTAAACTTATGTATATATTTATTGTCATTATTATTTTTTTTGCTCTTTTTTTTTACAAATTATATACTATCCATTTTCCTCAATTGTTACCTTTAACAAAAGAACATAAGTAATGTAATAATCCAATGTGCAACCCACAATCATATGTTAAAATATGTATATGAAAATGATGGTTTAAGAATACATGTTAAATGAGTATATGAGCAGAATTAAGTAATAAGAATACGAGAGTTTGTAAACCTAAATATTTCAAAAAGTATTATAATAGATCTTATTAAGAATGGTTGCTAAGATTCATCTTAAGAGTCATTTTAACAAAAGAGCTCTTTTACTCTGTCATCCTAGTAATAATAATTTTGCATATGCTTTATGAAATAGAAAACACAGTTAGTTTTTTTTTGTTAACTATTACCCTCTTTTTTTTCATCAACTACTATCCTCTCCCTCCAACCAAAATAAGACATTGTCCTCAATGTCCTAGAGTAGAAAGATAGAGTATAGAAGACATCACTTGAACTAACAAACCTGAAACACACTTAAACAAATGTAAGAAACAACAAAACACAAATATTATGCTATTAATAAAACTAAAAGACACAAGATTTTACAAACTAAGACTCCAATTGCAATTGTGATTGTGTTTGACATCTTCCCTTAGTTTTATGTCCAAGAATAGCTCTATGGGTTGGGGATAGGCTTCCCATCCAGTTTTCTTAAAAACTAGCAAACATGGTCTTTTTTAGTCAAATTCCCAGGACTACGTTGATCATGTTCTTTATGAAAATGGGGCCATACATCATGAATTGCATGATGCACATCTCCACTAGGATACATCTCAAGAGTTAATAGAAAATTATCTAAAAACTCCTTACTTAGGCCATCCTTAATGAATTGTATTTTATCTTCACGGTTTATAAATATTATTCCTAAAGAATGACATTGTGCATTACAAGTCTATCTAGCATATCGATGACAGACTTTGAGTCGTTTTGCACGACATTTCTTTGCAAAAGTGCTTTTACCTATTCTAGGCATGTGTGAAATAAAGGAATTAGAGGACTCTCCTGATAATCGGACCTTTTCTTAAATCAACCAATGAATATCTTCAAGAATTCCATGATTCATTAACAACCTCAATCTTACACATCTAGCACGGTAAATTTTTATAATCATATTCTGAGGTAAAACAGGAAAATTCTTTTTCAATTTTTCAAGATTAGTATCCATTTTCAAATGAGAATTGGAAGAGAGATTCAAAGAATTGCACAAATATATACACAGATATCAGTTATCATGGGAAACTTGAAGAACCAACTTAAGCCACAGAGTACCGTTGTTTGCCATTTGACGGGGGTATGAGAAACTAACAAAAATCACTCAAAAAGAAACACAAAAACAAGATGAGGAAAAAAATTAATTTTTATATACAAGATCACTCAATTCAATAGAGTTATTTTCAATTGAAAAATTATCAAAATAAACTTTCAAACGATGTCCATTTACCTTAAAAACATTGTCATTCATTGGATTTTGGATATCATAGGCTTTATATTGATTGATACTTAAAAGTTTATTTTTATCAAGGTTTTATATTATCATATTGGACTTGAAGTATCAATAACTCCTTAACTAAAGCATGTTTTATAATAATATATCTAATAATACAAGATACCTTTAATTTATGGTAAATGTTCATTTTAAATGGAGACCTATCACATAAATGAAAGGATTGATTGATGAATTTAAGAACTGAAATTGAAAGGATAAAGAGATGGCCAAACTTAGAAAAGAGATGTTGGTGCAATTCAAATCGGAACATTGTTTGGTAATTGGGTCATATATGGAGCTATAAATCTCAGATTTTGGTCTACTTTATATGGATGGAAAGGTAAGACATAGGCCTACAACTTTCATATGAGTCCAAGGTCTAAAAGAGCCATTTTCAAGTCCAAATTGTTGCAACCACAAAGAAGCCCAAATTTGTCCTCCAACCCGAGTATTGTTTAATATTTTAGTCATATCTGGAGTTCTAGAATTCACAACGAGCTAAAGTTTTTACACAAGAAAGCTGAGATAATTTCCTACAACTTTCATGTTTTCAAGTGGTTTCAATTTTAACATTATTAATGACATTTTGGGCAAACAAGAGAAGATAAGGATTGTCACCAAGTCAAGAGTTGACCACCTACTCATCAATTAGTCATCAAATCAATAGTTCTCAATTTTGGCCTATAAAAAGAGACATTTGTCATGTATTTAGGCATCTTGGTTTCCAGATCAAGATCATGCTCTTGCTTTCTCTCGTTGTTTTTTTTTTGTAATGTTTATGCTTTTCTTTCATTAATATCAAGTTTATGTCTTTCATTTCCTTTCATTTACTTAGCTAACTTTTATCTTGTTTATGTTCTTATTTTGTTTATTTATTTTTCTTTCTTTCATTATGTCTAGCTAAGTTTATTATGTCAAGGTGAAAAGGTTACACTAATGATGTAAGAATAAGTATAGTGTAAACTTAATATGGACTTTAATGTTTGATACTAACATGTTTTATATTTGTTATCTTATTTATTCTTTAATACTTTGCTTATTAAATGACTAATCTTGATTTATGTTGTATAACAATTGGTACAACAAATGTTTGACACTTTTATAGCTTATATTGTATCGTATAACCGACACCTGAGCTATAAAAGGAACTTGATTTGTTGTTAATATAAGTTATAATCATGAATGCTTGACGAGATTTACAAGTATTAGCATTAATCAAATAAGATGACTAATGTGATCATGTTAACAATCTATAATCAGATTGAAACCTTCTTTGTATGTGGTTTCCAATTAAATAATAAGAGTTTATACTATACTTGTTTGACATACCATTAGTGGATCCTTTAACCTTGACATTTATTGTTATCGTTGTTAAATCTTTATGTTAATATTCAATCTCAAAGTTCTCATCTTCTTCTTTTTCCTTTACTACTACTACTACTACTACTACTACTACTGATGTTATTACTATTGTTGTTGTTGTTGTTGTTGTTGTTATTATTTGTAATTTATACAATTAACCTCCTTGTGATTCGACCCCGATCTTGTTGAGTTATTTATTACTTCGACACTCCTACACTTGGGAGAAGATATCAATCTTTTAGTTGTGTCACATATGGATACACATGTTTCATAATAAAAGGACCGCTCCATCTTGATCTTAGTTTTCCAAGAAATAGATGCAGTTGAGAATTATAAAATAACTGAAAATCTATTATCGATGTGCCAAATGTACTTGTAATGCATATTGTCGTTCTTTAGAAATGGTATCTATAAACCATGAATATAAAATACAATTCATTAAGGATAGCCTGAGTAAGGTGTCTTTAAATAATCTTCAATTAACTCTCGAGACGCATCTTAGTGGAGATGTGCATCGTGCAATTTATGATTTATAGCCCCATTTTCATAACAAACATGATCGACTTAATTTTGAAAATCTAACTATAAAAGACTCTCTTTGTTAGTTTTTAAGAAAACTAAATGGGAAGCCTATCCCCGACCCATAAAGGACGTTTAAGTCATTCTTAAATGTAAAACTAAAGAAAGATGTGAGCCACAAACATAACTACCTAGACATACATGTGCTTTTTTAAAAATAAATAAATAAAGAGGGAGAGAAATAGTGTGAGACTTTAGCTAACCTACATATAGGTGGTATGATTGGCTTTTTAATTTCTCATCTATAAATCCTTTCTTCATTCCTTTCATTTCTACTCAACCTATACATCAACATATATAGAAGCGTGTAGAAATGACAAATTCCTCAAGTCATCACGTAAGAAATGTTTATGTTTTCAGTGGATATAGTGTTGGGAAAGAAAAAGAGTTTTAGAATCAACAAATCATATTGGTTAGATGCTAGCTAAGAGAAAGATTCATTTAGTTCATAGAAGAGGCAGTCTTGGTTAATGGAAGGTGTGTCAATAGTTGTATTTTTAGGAAGTGGTCAAATTTTAGGGGTCATCCCTAAAGCTTTAGCATAAGGGGACATCATTAGAAAAGCAATTAGAGAGGAACTACAGGTCTCCATAATGTATGCTTGAATGCATGCAATGTTTAACCATGTCGATGCCTTCATTACTTTACCAGGTAGTCTGCGTACATTGGAAAAGATCTTTCATATTTTCTTTTGGACCCAACTACACATTCACCATAAACCTATAGGTCTGTTAAATGTTAATGGTTATAATGATAAATTGTTGTTGTTTCTATATCATGTTGTGGAATAGAAATTTGTAATATCTTTAACATGACAACTCATAATCTTTGCTACTACTGCTGAATAATTGATTAACTACAATTGACACGACAAAGAGATTGATGTTTTCTCCCAAGTGCAGGAGTGTCGAAGTAATAAATAACCCAGCAAGACCGGGGTCGAACCACAGGGAGGTTATTGTACAAATTATAAATAACAACAATACCACAACAACAATAATAATAATGATAATAGTAGTAGTAGTAGTAGTAGCAGTAGTAAAGAAAGAGAAGAAGAAGAAGATGATGATGATGATGAGATATTAAAGTAAGGATTAACAATGATAATAACAAATGTCAAGGTTAGAGGTTCCACTAACGGTGTGTCAAACAAGTACAGTATAAACTCTTATTGTTCAGTTGGAAACCACACATAAAGGAAGTTTCAATCAGATTATAGATTGTTAACATGATTACATTAGTCATCTTATTCAATTAATGCTAATACTTGTAAATTTCGTCAAGCATTCATGATTATAACTTATGTTAACAACTTTGACATAATTAACTTATTCTTACACCATTAGTGTAACCTTTTCACCTTGACATAATTAACTTAGCTAGACATAATGGAAGAAAGAAAAATGGATAAACAAAATAAGAACATAAAAGTTAACTAAGGAAAGGAAAGGAAATGAAAGGCATAAACTTGATATTAATGAAGACAAAGCATAAAGAATACAAAGAGAGAAAACAAGAGCATGATCTAGATCTGGACACCAAGATGCCTAAATACATGGCAAATGCCTCCTTTTATAGGCCAAAATTGGGAACTATTGATTTGATGACTAATTGATGAGTAGATGGCCAACCCTTGACTTGGTGACAATCCTTATCTTCTCTTGTCTGCCCAAAACGTCATTAATGACGTCAAAATTAGAGCCACTTGAAAACATGAAAGTTCTAGGAAATTGTCTCAGCTTTTTTGTGTAAAACAATTCAGCTCATTTCAACTTTTAGAACTCCAGATATGGCCAAAATACTGAATAGTGCTTGGGCTGGAGGACAGATTCGGGCTTCTTTGTTGTTGTAACAATTTGGACTTGAAAATGACCTTTTTAGATCTTGGGCTCCTAGGAAAGTTGTAGGCCTATGTCTTACCTTTCCATCCATATAAAGTAGACCTAAATCTGAGATCTATAGCTCTAGATATGACCCGATTACCAAACAGTGTTCCGGTTTGGATTGCACTGACACCTCTTTTCTAAGCTTGATCATCTCTTTGCCTTTGCAATTGAAGTTCTTAAAGTCATCAATCAATCCTTTCATTTATATGATAGGCCTGCATTTAAAATGGACATTTACCACAAATTAAAGGTATCTTATATTATTAGATAAATTATTATAAAACGTACTTTAGTTAAGGAGTTATTGATACTTTAAGTGCAAAATGATGATATAAAACCATGATAAAAATGCACTTTTGAGTACTAATCAACAATCTTTCATGTCTGTAATTGATCTCTCTATGACTCGTATAAATTGATCAAATAAAAAAAGCCATAAAAAGCTTAAATTGGATTTGAATCTTTGTGTCTTTTGATTTTATTATTGTATTTTATTATTTTTTATATTTGTTTAAATGTGTTTCAGGTTTGTTAGTATTTGTTATTTCAGGTGATATCTTTTATACTCTATCTTTCTACCTTAAGACATTGAGGACAATGTCTCGTTTTGGTTAGGGGGAAAGAGTGGCAGTTGATATTAAAAAAAAAAACTAACTTTGTTTTCTATTTCATAAAGTATTTGCAAAATTGTTATTATTAGGATGATAGAGTAAATGAGTTCTTTTGTTAAAGTGACTCTTGAGACACATCTTAATAAAAATTCTTGATAAGGTCTATCAAGATACTTCTTGAAATATTCAGGTTTACAAATTCTTGCATTGTTATTACTTAATTTTGCTCATATACTTATTTAACAAGTATTTTTAAACTTTTATTTTCACACTCACACACTTTAACATATAATTGTGGGTTGCACGTTCGATTATTACATTATTTATGTTATTTTGTTAAAAGTAACAACTAAAAAAAATGGATAGTATATAAATTGGCATAAAAAAAATGATGATAATAAAAACATAAATAAGTTTAGTTCCGTAGCCTCCCTAACCTAAGCAATTAAGCCCGAATGGATGTTTTAACACCTAATACCATAAAGTCAACTGACTTGGGAGCTATTGGCCCAATACTTGTTACATAGATTAAGGAGAAAAGCTTAAGAGGATCAAACATTGCATTATCTATATATTAGTATCTACAACCCGAGTTACTAAGCTCGTAGGGGTGTCTTAACATTTAATGCCCTAAGACCAAATTGGTTTAAGAGTCATTAGCCAAAAGCTCATTACATGGGCTAAAGATGCATTATGTTTTAAGTTACATGTATTTATATTTAAAAAAAAACAAAAAGAGAAAAAATCTCAACCCCAAGAAGCTAACCATAAACATTAGAACAAAAATTTTATTTTCTTCCCAATAAAGCCCTATAATTATGTGTTGATATATTAAGCATAAAAGAAAGATTTATTAATATCTTGTTTAAGAGGTATTGAGCATATATATAAATTTAATAAAAGTTTATTTATTTGAATAGATTAATAGAAGTTGAATGATGAATACCTTCTTTTATGAAATTTACAAATTGTTTTTCCATTTTAACGGTTTGATTACTAAGAACTAGTAATAAGCTCGTTGAGGGATGTAATTAGTAATTAAAAGTGCATTTTTATTAAGGTTTTATATCATCATTTTGCACTTGAAGTATCAATAACTCCCTAACTAAAGCATGTTTTATAATAATATATCTAATAATATAAGATACCTTTAATTTGTGGTAAATATTTATTTTAAATACAGGTCTATCATATAAATGAAAAGATTGATTGATGAATTTAAGAATTGAAATTGAAAAGACAAAAAGATGGCCAAACTTAGAAAAGAGATGCCGACACAATTCAAACCAGAACACTGTTTAGTAATTGGATCATATCTGGAGCTGTAGATCTCGAATTTAAGTCTACTTTATATGAATGGAAAGTTAAGACATATGCTTATAACTTTCATATGGAGCCAAAGATTCAAAAAGACTATTTTCAAGTTCAAATTATAGCAACAATAAAGAAGTTCGAATTTATCCTTTAGCCTGCACACTGTTTAGTGTTTAGCCCATATCTGAAATTCTAGAAGTCCAAATGATATTCATGTTTTTTCCTGGAAATATGAGATAATTATCTACAACTTTCATATTTTCATATGGTTCCAGTTTTGATATTATCAATAATGTTTTGGGCAGACAAGAATAAATAAGGATTGTCACCAAGTCAAGAGTTGGTCAACCACTCATTAATTAATCATCAAATCAATAGTTCCTAATTTTGGCCTATAAAAAGAGGTATTTGCCATGAATTTAGGCATTTTGGTTTCCAAATCAAGTTCATGCTCTTCCTTTTTCCTTTCTCTTTTTCTATTTTTGTAATGCTTAAGTTTTGTTTTTGTTTATGCCTTTCATTTCCTTTCCTTTACTTAATTAACTTTTATCTCATTTATGTTCTTATCTTGTTTATTTATGTTTCTCTCTTTTATTATATTTAGTTAAGTTTATTACATCAATGTGAAAAATTTACACTAATGGTGTACAAATAAGTATAATGTAAACTCAACATGGACTTAATATTTGATATTAACATGTTTTATATTTGCTATCTTGTTCACTTTTAATAATTTGCTTGTTAAATGGTTAATCTAGATTTATATTGTATAACACTTGGTATAATAAATACTTGGCACTTTCATAGCTCAAACTCTATGGTATAATCGACATTTATGGTATGAAAAAAACTTGATTTGCTGTTAACATAAATCATAATCATGAATGTCTAGCAACATTTACAAGTATTAGTATTATTCAAATAAGATAACTAATGTAATCATATTAACAATTTATAATCTGATTGGAATCTCTTTTATGTGTGGTTTCCAATTAAGTAATAAAAAGAGTTTATATTATACTTGTTTAAAATACCATTAGTGGATCATTTAACCTTGACATCTATTTTTATCATTGTTTGATCCTTACATTGATATTCCATCTCAAAGTTCTCATCAACTTCTTCTTCTTCTTCTTTATTATTATTGTTGCTGTTATATTATTATTGTTTATAATTTATACAATTAATCTCCTTGTGGTTTGATCCCGGTCTTACAAGGTTATTTATTACTTTAACACTCTTACACTTGCGAAAAGACATCAATCCTTTGATTGTGTTAGGAATAGGAATTTTTAACATCTTCGGCACAATAAATCATAATCTGTGATGCTATTGTTGAACAATTGATTAACCAACTACAATCTTTCACTCCTGTAATTGATCCTTTAATGAGTCGCATAAATAGGTCAACTAAGGAAAGCTATAAAAAGCTTAAATTAAATTTGAGCCTTTGTTTGTAAATCCTTGTGTCTTTTAGTTTTCCTAATAGTAATTATTTTTTTTGTTATTTCTTATATTTGTTTAATTTTGCTTCAGGTTTGTTAGTATTTGGTGTTTCAGGTGATATCTTTTATACTCTATTTTTCTACCTTAGGACATTGAGAACAATGTTTCATTTTGGTTAGGGGAAAAGGGTGGTAATTGATATTAAATAAAAAAAGCTAACTATGTTTTCTATTTCATAAAGCATTTGCAAAACTATTGTTATTAAGATAATAGAGTAAAAGAGTTCTTTTGTTAAAGAGACTATTGAGACGCATCTTAGTAAACTTTCTTGACATGGTCTATCAAGATGCTTCTTGAAATATTTAGGTTTACAAACTCTCACATTGCTATAATTTAATTACTCATATACTCATTTCATAAGTATTTTTAGACTTTTATTTTCACACACACATATATACACACACTTTAACATATAATTATAGGTTGCACGTTAGATTATTATATTATTTATATATTTTTTTTAAAGGTAACAAACTAAAGGAAATTGATAGTATATAAATTGCCAAAAAAACAAGATGATGATAATAAAAATATAGATAAGTTTGGTTTTATAGTCTCTTTAACCTAAACAATTAAGCCCGAATAAGTTTTTAACACCTAATACCCTAAACTCAACTGACTTGGGAGCTATTGTCCCAATGTTTGTTACATAGGTTGAGGAGAAAAGTTTAAGGGAATCAAACAATGCATTATCTATATATCAATATTAGCAACCCAAGTTATTAAGCTTGTAGGAGTGTCTCAACACCTAATACCCTAAAACCAACTGATCTTGAGAGTCATTAGCTGGAAGCTTGTTACATGGGTTAAAGATGTGTTGTGTTTTTAAGTTACATGTATATTAATAAAAAAAAAAGATAATAATCTTAACCCAAAAAAGTTAACCTTAAACATTAGAACAAAAAAGTTATTTTCTTTTAAGTGAAGCCCCATAACTATGAGTTAATATATTGAACACAAAAGAAAGGTTTATTAATATCTTGTTTAAAAGGTATTGAGTAAATATATAAATTTAATGAGAGTTTGTTTATCTGGATAGATTAATTTAAGTTGAATGATGAATACCTTATTTTATGAAATTTGCAAATTGTTTTTCTATTAATGTTTTGATTACTAGGCACTATTAATAAGCTAGTTGCGGGGTGTGATTAGTATTTAAAAGTGTATTTTTATCAAGGTTTTATATCATCATTTTGCATTTGAAGTATCAATAACTCCTTAACAAAAACATGTTTTATAATAACAAGTTTGATACCATAAGATACCTTAAATTTATAGTAAATGTTCATCCTAAATGTAGGACTATCACATAAATGAAAGGATTAATTGATAGTTGAAGTACTAAAATTGAAAGGATAAAAAGAGGGTAAAGTTTAGAAAAGAGATGTTGGTTTAATTTAAAGTAGAATACTATTGAGTAATTGAATCATAACTAAAGCTATAGAACTTAGATTTGGATCTGCTTTATATGGATAGAAAGTTAAGACATAGGCCTAAAATTTTCATGGGGAAGGCAAGACTCAATTCTACTATTTGAAAGTCCAAATCTTAGCAACAATGTAAAAGTCCAAATTTTTCCCATAGTCTAGACACTGTTCGGTATTAAGCCCATATCTTAAGTTTTAAAAGTCCAAATGACCTCTATTTTTTTAAAAACAAAATTGAGATAATTTCTTATAACTTTCATGATTCAAGTTTGTTTGAATTTTAACGTTAGTAATTACGTTTTATTCAGACAATAAGATAAGGATTGTCGCCAAGTCAAGAGTTGGCTACTCATTCGACAATTAGTCAACAAATCAATAGTTTCCAATTTTAGCCTATAAAAGGAGGCTTTTGCCATACATTTAGATATCTTGGTTTTCAAATCAAGATCATACTCTTACTTTCTCTCTATTGTAATGCTTAAGTTTTACTTGTATTAATCTCTTATTTACACTTACCATTTTATTTGCTTTACTTGGTTAACTTTTATCTCATTTGTGTTTTTATCTTGTTTATTTATGTTTCTTTCTTTTATTATATTTAGTTAAGTTTATTATGTCAAGGTGAAAAAGTTACACTAATAGTGTAAGAATAAGTATAGTATAAACTTAATATGGACTTTCATATTTGATACTAAGATGTTTTATATTTGTTATCTTGTTCACTTTTAATACTTTGCTTTTTAAATGATTAATTTAGATTTGTGTTGTATAATACATGGTATAACAAATACTTAACATTTTCATAGCTCAATAGTATAGTATAACCGACACTTGTGCTATGAAAGGAATTTGATTTGTTATTAACATAAGTTATAATCATGAATACCTAACAATATTTATAAGTATTAACATTATTCAAATAAGATAACTAATATAATTATGTTATCAACTTATAACCCGATTAGAACCTCCTTTGTGTGTGGCTTATAATCCGATTGGAACCTCTTTTGCGTGTGGTTTCCAATTAAGTAATAAAAAGAGTTTATATTATACTTGTTTAAAATACCATTAGTGAATTCTCTAACATTGATATTTGTTTTTGTCATTATTTAATTCTTATATTGATCTTCCATCTTAAAATTTTCATCAACTTATTATTATTATTATTATTATTATTATTGCTATTATTCTTGCTGTTATTGTTGTTGTTGTTATTATTTATAATTTGTTTAGTTAACCTTCTTGTGGTTCGACCTCGGTCATGCCGAATTATTTATTACTTCAGCACTCTTATATTTGGGAGAAGACATCAATCTTTTGGTCATATCAGTAGCAATCCACAATGTTTTATGAGGAAAGCTATAGTGCTTTCCCCACTTGATTTTGCTTTATTATAATTGTAATTTTGACCAATTCAATATTAAAAAAATAAAATTAATAAAGATAATTTTTAAAAAATCTTTTAAAAAAACCATACGAGGAAGAAAAAAAATCTTAAAATTGACACTATAGCAATTCACAATATTTAAAAGAAAAAAATTTATAAAACCAAATTCTAACTAGTTTAATATTAAAAAAATAAAATCAATAAAGATAATTTTGTTAAAAATCATAAAAAAATACAAAAAAAGAAAAAAAACCACGTGGAAAAATATTATAGCAATCCACAATGTTTGTTTTTTAAATTACAAAACTAAATTCTCAACCAACTCAATATTAAAAAAATAAAATTAACAAATACAATTTTGAAAAAAATTTAAAAAAACCATGTAGAAAAACATTGTAGCAATCCATAGTGTTTTGTGAGAAAAACCACACTTGTAATTCTCAATCATCTCAATATTAAAAAAATAAAATAAAAAATAATTTTAAAAAATCATAACAAAAAAATTATATGGAGAAACACTATAACAATTCATAATATTAAAAAAATTCATAACTAAATTCTTAACTAGTTAAATATTATAAAAATAAAATCAATAAAGATAATTCAAAAAATTAAAAAAAATCAAAAAACCCAAAAATACTAAAAAAATAAAAAACACTATAACAATCTATAATAAAATATTAAAATTTTTTCCCATATATATATATATTTGTCAATTTCTCCTACTTATTCTAAAACTTTTCAAGCTTATCTCGTGATATTCAAGTTGAAAGAGAAAAATTGAATAAGTATAGTAGCTTTCTATTAGACTATATTAATAAACCTAAATTGGGATTATAGTCCCTTTAAGATATAAAATATATTTCTTTTCATTATTTTTATGAGATAAATATATACATTTTGATTAGAATTGTATTCTATGGTTACAATTCTACTATATTATTTTTGAGTCTAATAAAATTTATAGGTATAGAAAGAAATCATGTTAAATAAATTTTTTTTTAATTATCTTGTGATTGTTAATATAATATATAAAGAGTATATTACAAATAGTACTATATCTTTTATTGTGAAATTAAAAGGTTAATATTATAATAATTTATACTTGAATTTAGAGTATTTTAATATAGTAATTATAGTTATGAAATTGAATATTTATTTATTATATTAAAATGAATAATGATAAGTTGGCATTGGAGGATATATCATATGAAGAATATGAAGAAAATTTTCTATGAAAAATATGAAAAGTATAACATATATTTTTTAAAAATAAAAGCATAACATATACTTAAAAAACCCAAAAAGTATAAGAATAAATAAAACTAAAGACATACATATGATATTTAATGATATATATACTAGTGGGGGATTACGAGAAAAAAAATAAATCCACTTGTTTTCAGACTTGCTACAGCCCGAAATCATTATTCATATATACACACGCTTAAGCGAAAAAAGCTTGAAGACAACCAATTCACATAAACAAAAACACAAACACCTTTTGCTCATTAAAAGCTCCGCAACCTCCCACTCACTGCCTCTCGTCCTGCTGACTGGCCCTGCTGAATAATGTCATCGATTTACGTGTCAGAGCCACCAACGAAAGGCAAAGTAATACTAAACACAACGTACGGACCTTTAGACATCGAGCTCTGGCCTAAAGAAGCACCGAAAGCTGTTAGAAACTTCGTCCAACTCTGCCTCGAAGGTTACTATGATAAAACCATCTTTCACCGTATTATTAAGGGCTTTCTTGTTCAAGGCGGCGACCCTACTGGCACTGGCACAGGTAGGTAACTCTGTAATTTCTCTGTGTTTCATTTGACGGGCTGCAGTTTTATTTTTGTAGTAATATTGGATTTACCTTAGGGTTTTAGGGTTTCTTGTAGTTTATATAGACTATAGATT
Organism: Populus ilicifolia; assembly: GCA_015708895.1. Taxonomy (NCBI): domain Eukaryota; kingdom Viridiplantae; phylum Streptophyta; class Magnoliopsida; order Malpighiales; family Salicaceae; genus Populus; species Populus ilicifolia. The sequence continues at coordinate 67,363 of SRLM01002565.1, read as the reverse complement.
GGCGATTCGTGGTGTTTGTTAATATAATTATTAATTATTAGTGATTGAATTTTGTATTGCCATAGCACCTTGTGTTTGAATTTGGTCAAATTGGGATTTATTTACATGTTAGTTTTTTTTTTGGGGTTTTATTTGTGGATAAGGAATTAAAAATTTGTTTAAAGTTTGCTGCTTTGTTTAACAATTGAAGGGTTTTTTTTCCTTGTTCAATTTTGTAGTTTTTGGTAATTTTGGAAGGAATTACTTTTGTCTTTTAAGTGATTTTTAAATTTTTTGGCTGATATTGTTAATTAGAATATTGATGCTTGTCAATATTCGTAGGTGGTGAAAGTATATATGGAAGTGTGTTCGCCGATGAGTATCATTCGCGTCTGAGGTTTAACCATAGAGGGCTAGTTGCATGCGCAAATGCAGGTAGGCCACATTCAAATGGGAGTCAGTTTTTTATCTCCTTGGAAAAGTGTGATTGGCTTGATAAGAAGAATACTATTTTCGGAAAGGTAATGTCTGTTTTGGTTTTTGGGTTTGAAATTCTTTGGTTTATTCTGAGTGCTGTATGGAGCTAAGTTTCCTGGTTATCAGGTTACTGGGGACTCGATATATAATCTTCTGTCACTTGGTGAGGTTGAAACTAATAAGGACACTGATTGGCCATTAGATCCACCTCCAAGAATAATATCAGTTGAGGTAGGCTTGTTAGTGCTCTGAAATGCTTATCTCAGATTATAAATGCATAACAACTTGTGAGCTGTTCAAACTTCTATCTTTTAGGAAATTGTGATTGATGATCATGTAATGACATGCATGTAGCATGGATGTTTAGATGTGTGATATATTGCTGATATTATGGTTATTCGTCTTTTTTTTTTTTTTATAAAAAAAACTGCATCTGCTACATGATATGTCCATGTAATATGCTTTTGCATTTTTCATCAAAGTTCATTCTCATGATAGTCCGTGGCACAAATTTTAAAGGAAGTTTTAATGTGTAGCTATATTATTGAAATTCCTTTTTAGGTACTGTGGAACCCTTTTGAAGATATCATTCCAAGGGTAACTCCCAAGCCCTCAAACAAACCTGCAACTGATACTGAAAATAAAGATTCAAAGAAGAAAGCTGTGAAGTAGGTTCTCCCAACCTAGCATAATGTCATAATTTGAGAATCCAAAGACATTTATTGCTGTCCCTCTTACTATATTAAGGCTTTGCTTAATGCAGAAAGCTGAACTTGCTTTCGTTTGGAGAAGAAGCTGAAGAAGAGGAGAAGGAATTGGCAGCTGTGAAGCAAAAGATCAAGAGCAGTCATGATGTATTGAATGATCCTCGTCTCCTAAAAGAAGAAAATCCAAGTAAAGAAATGGTAATGATGCCATACTTACTATGATGCCACTTATGATAAATAAAAATAGGGTATACCCATGATTAAAGAGCACACAAACAGCAACTAAAAATTTAGACAAAGTGCACAGAGAAGAAGCGCATGCTTGTGAAATTCTGTTATGGAACACGTAGATATTGCAGTGATTTAGTGTTCAGATATCTTTAAAATACAGGAACTTTTGCAGAAATAATATCTATGTTCAAGTTTCTGACAAAAATATGAGGTGCATTGGCAATACTGCATGTTTTGGGGTTCGAACTATTATTTATGTGCTGGTTTTTGTTGGATTAAAGTCTTGCCATGTCCTCAAGTGTCAAACATTCCTAGTATTGAGGAGGAAAACTCTCCTTTGAGTCACACATACTGTAAAATCTGTAGGTGCTGAGTTTGTCCCACCATTATTGCTAAGTAAAAGCAATTCTATGATTTCAATAGATCTACTTTAGAATGATATCCTCTTGAGTTAGCAGGTAAATTTATCCACTACACATGTGAAGTGGTCTATTTTTTTATTTGAGATGTGTTTGAATCAATGCAGAACTCTTCTGAAGGTAAAACAACTAGGGATATTCAGTTATCTGTTAAAGAAGCTCTAAGCTCAAAGAAAGGCACTTTATCTGTTAAAGGAGCTCCAAGCTCGAAGAAAGAAGCATCATGGGGAGATTCAGCAGCTGAATTTTCCAACAGTGATGATAATGAAGAAGATGAAGGCATGTTTGATGCACGAATGCGCCTGCAAATACTTCAAAAAAGAAAGGAGCTAGGGGATGTTCCACCAAAGCCAAAGCAAAATGGTACCACGACACTTCCTGTACATTTTCATTTGGTGAATTTAGTTAACAACATTGAGCATGTCCATTTTCTTTGTTTCAAAACAATGTCCCTTTCTATCGTGATTTTTGTTCTTTATTTTCAGCTGACTTAATATTGCAATGGCAAAGCTGAAAACAGTGGCAGAGAAAGCCTTGCTAACTGTATAGGTTATCGCCATTTCAAAAGTGATTTCTCCTTAAGTAACACTAGTCTTACGTTACCTCAAATACAAAGAAGTGCACAGGCACACACAGAGACATACAAACATATATGCAAGAAGCTCACTTAGCTGATTGATACAGGCAATTATTAGAAGTTGTCAACAAGCAATTAGTAAACTAAATGCTAATATGCAACTTCTTGATGGAAAATGAAACATAAAATGGAATCAGCGAATGACTTTGATGCTTGATTCATCTCATAATGGGTTTTATTTATTTTATTATTATTTCAACTTTACATGATGGAAGCCATTGCAAGAGAGGAAAATTACAGTTTAGTTGATATCCGAAAGAAGATCACTATGCTAACATCTTATTCGTTAATAACTTATCAAAATAATTTTTTTATTCATCATTTTTTGCGTGTCTAAATTAGAGTCCTCGCATCCTAATACTACATCAAATGCCTGTTTTTTTTGTGGGTGTGCAGGGAGCTCTAGCTCAAAGGATCGTCAAGTCTTTGCAAGGTTAAATATGAATGATTTTCTTTTTCCACTTATGGAATTTTCACTTATTTTTTTGAGATCGCATCCTCAAAAGATTACTGTGATGTGCTCTTTCTTCACTTGGCATTTCAAATTTACTTAGAAACTATGTCAGACATATTGTGGCTAAACTTTCTCTGGCCCTCTTCATCAGTGATATACCATTTATCATGATTGACCATGAAATCTTGCTAGAGGTTGTGATGGTGGATGGGAAAACTTTTAGTTTCATGAGAGGAAGTGGCTAAGATGTATGATTTAGAGTTTAGTTAAACTGCCAAGTACCCGTGCCGACCAATAGAAAGGTGGTGATGTGTGCCCCAAAAAAATATGTGGTATGAGGATCAGTGCTGCGTCATCAATGTTCAAAATAACTTCTGCTTCAATGGGGTTGGTGTGTTACATGTCTCCAGCATAAGTGTTTATCATATATTTTTGTTTCTCTGTCATTATGATCAATAGGTTTTGTTGTTGGAGTATTTTTACCTGGTTAGTTGGTGAAATTGTTTCTTGTATTTGCAGAATTCTGAAACCAAGGTTAAATCATAAAATTGAATTATAATTTTGTTCCTGCCAGATCCAATAGTGAAAGCTTCAATGATGACCAACCAAAGGTGGAAAAATTGTCAATGAAGAAAAAGGGAGTCGGATCAGAGGCCAGGGCTGCACATATGGCTAATGCAGATGCAGACTTACAGTTGTTGGGTGAAACTGAACGAGGAAGACTATTGCAGAAACAAAACAAGCGCCGACTTCAAGGGCGCGAGGATGATGTATGTTATATGATTACAGTTTATCTGTGGCATAACTCTGTTGTCTGATTTGTTCTCTTTATATCCTGTTTTTAGCTAGAAGAATTTTGAAGTTATTGATCTTTGTTTAGCCGTTGAAATTTTAGTTGCTAGGGAATTCTGAAGGTCAGGAATGTGGTGCGAAGACACATGAGTGAGGACTGATGCATGTTAGCACTGGTGAATATAAGAACACTGACGGGAGATGTGGGTGAAAATATTGGTGAAACTTGGAAATTGATGAGGAATGCACGAACATGTTTTTAATATTATAGGCGACTTAATATGTTGCTGTTAATTTTCTCTAAGATCATTTTTCTTATCATATTCCTTTATGGAATCAAAATTTTAGACAATAATTGGTACCATTTTCCCCCTACATCACACAGACATGATGAGCAATAATTAGTCATAACAAGGATGAATTATAGATGATGGAGCAAAAACTTTATGCAATTATTTGTTTCTTCTTTATCTTCTCTTTGTGTGCTTAAATAAGCTGACCTGTTTTTTTTTTGCACATGTAATACTTAGCTGTTTATTCTAATCCTTTTCTTCTGGCTAATTAGGTTTTAGCAAAACTTGAAAAGTTTAAAAAGGCCCTCTCTACAAAGGCTGATGCCTCAAAGAGCAAATCTGGAGATGCTGATAATGAAGATTTGTCTGACTGGAGAACTGCCCCCCTAACATTTGCACATGAACATGGCAAGGTAAGCTTCAGTATGAATTCTATTAATTTCTTCTTATGGCTTTGATAACCACATGACATGACATTATTACATGTTTTCATCCTTTTTTGCACTTTAAGGTTATAGTTAATTTGTAGTGTTGCCACATAAACAGAAAGGTTGAAATTGGTAAAAAATACCCAGAGTGAAATTAATGATGACTAACTTCACATGAATGGTAATTTTGAATTTGTAAGAGTTTTTTGTCTTGTGCTGAAAATATTATATTCATTTTCAAGCATTCTGACTCCGTCTATGCCAGACAGTGAAGCCATAACAGAATGAACTGCTTACTGTTCATTTATTGCTTACTGAGTTTCAATTTTGTAAATTACCATGAACTTACTTGAGTCATGTTATTTGGTATTTTCCCTTTCTAGTTGTCATTGTCATTTCATTGAGTTACATTGGACAGTGTAAATCATGCTAAAAACATTAAATAGTTGATACTGGATCTTCTTAAACAAGAACCCTGAATTTCCCAGCATACGCAACATATAGGTTTATACATTCTAAGGTAAAAACCATGGTCATGACAGTAATTATAGAAACAGTATCACTCTTTGTTTCAAATATCTTAATCAATGTATTCACTCTTCTGCAACTGTAACAGGATGGTATGTCTCGCAAAGAGGATCCAAATGACTATGTCGTGCATGACCCTCTTTTGGAGAAAGGGAAAGATAAATTTAACCGGATGCAAGCCAAGCAAAAGAGACTAGAACGAGAATGGGCTGGAAAATCCCTTGCTTAGACTCTAATATGAAATATGCAAGATGAGTTGGTTAGCTTGCCTACTTATATTTGCTCATAGGTGGCTACAGATAATTCATTATTTCTGGCCAAATTCACAAGAAATTATGGAAGCTGGTTCCTGGGGGTGCATTGTTGACCTACAATTTGTTCTCATGTGTGAGGTTCACTTGATGAGACCACTGTGTTTACCTGGAAATGATGCTACTGAGCAGCTGCCTCGTGCTATAATCTTCGGTACTTGCTCTTTTAAATTGCATCTTCCTGCCTTTTTCCTAACTTAAACCTGTCAAATTAACTTTGGTAATAGTACTAACTGTTGTACATCTGTTAAATGTGTGATTATTAGATTGGGTTTGAAAACAATTACTTGTCTGACCAATCAATAATTTGGTCAATTGTTGCAAATGTTTTTGATATATATATATATATATGGTCAATTATTGCAAATTTTTTTGATATATATAACCAAGTCCACTAATAAAATCCTTGAATTTTTCAAATGTTTGACAATGGAATGATGGACGAGGCCTTTTTTTTTTTTTTTTTTTTTTTTATTTTACCAATAATTTAATTTTTTTTTTTTTTTTTTTTTTTTTTTCTGATTTACCCATAATATAAAGTCTTTATAGTTTAGACTTGTTGAATGGCCAAAAGCGCACATTGTTGTTGTGAAAGAACAAATCGCTTCGTGAGACCTGATTGAGTTTTAATTTTCATTTATAGAGGATTGGCTATATTGCTCGTTCCATCAGATTCAAACAGGTGGTGGCACACGTAAAAGAAATGCTTCCATGTACTGGAATTTAATTTGAAGCTAGACTTATTATCTCTCCCTGGAAAGTCTTTCAAAAATCAAGTTCATCTAATTGTTCACTGTTCAATAATTTTAGCAAGACTGCTGAAGGTCAAGAGAAGATTGGTTGGTGTTCAACTTTTTCGTTTTGAACTTAGCGACTTTAGTACAAGGAAAAATGACCATGCTTACTCTTATTATTTTCCCGTTGTTTGTGGTTTGGTAAAATATAGCGGGTAATGGTGACTTTGTAAGCGTGTTTTATCTTGTGCTTCCATGCATGGCCCCGAAAATATTATATTCATTCTCAAGCATTCTGACTCAGTCTATGCCAGAAAGTGAAGCCATAACAAAATGAACTGCTTACTGTTCATTTGGTACTTAGTTTCAATCTTGTAAATTAGCATCAACTCACTTGAGTCATGTTATTTGGTATTTTCCCGTTCTACTTGTCATTGTCATTTCTTTGGGTTACAAATTAATTAAAAAAGGGAAGGCAGTAAATCTTGCTGACTTCCATTGTTTTATATGGATACTGGAATAATCTTATAAGAGATCCGCTTAGCTTATCGATTGCCAAGCCTCATTCTGTTTTTTTAATTATTATTATTATTGTTATTATTTTAAGAAATTTCAGTGCTAGTTTAATATTTAATCTTCACAGCCACATCAAACATGATTCTTGCAGCTCTGCTAGAAGTTAGTTAATGGAGAGAGATCCAAAGCCATGCCATTTTTATGTGCTTGATTTTGGATTACTTTCTTCTCTCTTGTAGCCTCTGCTAGATTTGTGGGCATACATTTTTTATTGGTAAAAAGAAAATATATATTCCTGCAACACAAGTGTATTTTAATTTTTTTTTTTAAAATATGATTCAGAGACCTAATTGAGAAATTCTTTTTTGATACATGGACCAATTTAAAAAAAATAAAATCATAAAACTTCAAAAAATTAAAAAAAAAGGTAATAAAGTTAAGATTCTAGTTAATTAAATGTGGAAGAATAAAAGTTAAAAGAAAAGGAAAGTGACTTGGATCAACTTCACTAATGCAAGCAATTCATGAGGCTAACTTAAGTAAATGTAAAGCAAATAAAAAAAGCCAAAGAATGGAGCACAAAATAGGATGGAGCACAAAAAGTGTAGAATGATGAATTTGAAAAGATAATCATTTTTTTTTAAAAAAAACTAAACAAACAAATCAAGCTTGTAATTCAAATCATGCAAATAAGATCAAATAAAAAATAAACCGAGAAACATCTTACAAGTTAATTTCAAAACAACTTAATGCTAAAGGATAGAGCACAAAAAATATTAAATTTAAAAAGATCAAGCGTAAAAGGAATAAATAAATATAAAAAAATTAAAGAAAATTATGAAAGCCTAATATCAAAAAACCTTAACCTTGAAGGATGGGAGCTAAAAATAATAATAATTCTCATCCAATACAATGTTAAAGGAAGTGTCATAACTCATTTCTAGGTCATTTCTCATTTTTTTATAATAATAATAATAATAATAATAATAATAATAGCAAGAAGACTGATATTTTAGTAAAAATAAGTTAGAAGAATTTCAAATGTAGAAAAAAATCAAGTTATGATTTTGGATAGAATCAAGAGCATAACTGTATTCCATTATACCCAAAACTAAAAAGACAATGCAAATTTAAGGTTAAGTTACATGATTATTGAATAAATATGTATAAAACTTAAGCCTAAGAACATAATTAGATTTTTAATAAGTTAATTTGATTTAATCATTGAACAAATTAAAATTTAATTATATTTAAGAATTAATTGGAGTCTAATTGAAGGATTTAATTAGATGTAAGGACTTAATTATACTTTAAATAAGTCAAATTAATTTTATTAAGAGCTCAATTGGTGAAAAATTAAGTTTGGGAGCCTAATTTGAGCTTAATTGCGAAAATTAAAATTTAGGAGATCAAGTTTAATTTTAACCAAGTCAACTGATTTAAATTAGGGGTACAATTGCCAAAAGATCAAGTTTTCGAGTCAATTAAGTGTTAAAATAAAGAAATTCACAGCCAAAGATTATTTTGGAAAAGACACTAACCTACGACAATTGATTGAAATCAGGGGTCAAATTGAAGAAAATTAAAAGTTTAATGGTTAATTGACAATCAAATTGTATAAATCCAAAAACAAGGACCAAAATAAAAAAGACGCTGAAATCTAAGGCTAACATTAAAGTTCATTAAGGAAAAAATTGAATAAAATTAAAAGTTTAAGGTTAATTAGGGGTGCAATTGAAAGAAATTAAAAGATGGAGAATCAAATTGAACTTTGGCCAAATTTCTAAATTAAAACCCTAAATTCCTAAATCGACAATGTTTTGAATAGTAAAAAAAAGAACCAAACGACGCATCATGGCCTTTCATTTTGCTAGAAAAAGCTACTTGAGCTTTATCTCTCTATTAAATTTAATAAAATTGGAATACAAACGATGAATCTAACATTTGACTACACATTAGTGTGGTCATTTCTAGCTAATTGACGCTACAACGGTTGTGGCATCACTCCAAAGTGGCTAACTTAACTTGCTCTTTTGCAGTAACTTTAGAGTTTGTGATAGTTACTTTGAACCAATGGTTGAGATTCTTTAGTGTTTAGTTAAGGACCAAGATTTGACTCCATTAAAGAAAAAATATCCCTCTTCCATCCTTTTTAAATAGAGGTGGATTTTATGACATGAAGAGGAAGAAAATCAAGGGGGAAAAAATTGAAAAAAAATCCTTCCTCTTAGTTTTTTCTACCATTATAATCTCCCTCTTCTTCCAATCATGTTCCCAAACGCCATTACCTCAACACTATTGTGACTAGGTGTGACTAATTTCATCCACTATCCCATTCTTTCACCTATAATAAGGGCAATCATTGCAAAATTATTTCCCTTTGCCATAATTTTTCTCCCAACAACCAACATCAACACTACTCGTAAGCGTTTATAACTCCACCACTAGTCTATAGCAAAACTAACCAGACACTCCCTCCATACTAGTAATTCACTCCTCTTTTCTTCTCTGTCTTTGTCTTCCCCCCCTGTAGGTTTATTTCTAGCATGTAGAACGAGAATTTGTCTTGCATGTAAGGAACATATTAACATGGTTGTTGGGCCTTGCCAATAACCATGTTGGCTTGGCCTAGACCCATTTCAGCTTAGCCTAAATAGGTAGGTCGGGTCCAGCCCACCCAGAAAAAAAGGCCTATTGGGTTGCTAGTCAACCCAGCTTAACTAGGTCGGGTTGGACTTGTTTTGGCCCAACTAGGGCTGGGCTAGGTCTAGCCCAATTTATAATAATAATAATAATAATAATAATTTAGTATTATATAATATTACATAAAAAATTCCAAAAACTTTCCAAAGGTTATTTAAAAACATTTATGCTTTTCACACATGTTTTTCTAATAATTTTGCATAATATCAAGCTATTTATATATATTGTAAGATACAAATCTAGTATTAAAATGTATAGTTTTCTCCAAAACTTGTCCATTTTAAAAAAATAAAAAAAATTAAATTAATTTTCTTTTTAAAAAGCAAAAAATATATTTTGTTTAAATGCATATCACCAATTCCTAAAAGTTTTTTTAGCATACATTTTATAAAAAAACAAAAACACATCTTTCTCATGTCTTGAAATGAAAAAAAAAGATATTGTAACTAGTTTATGATTATTCATTATGATTTGATTAAAATATCAAAATCCCTTCACCAATCACTTTGTTCATTTCGTATTAGGGTTTAGAAGTAGACTTTAATATTTGGAGGTGTCAACTACATAATAAAGTGTACCCTTAATGTAACAACTTAGTTCAACTTGCCATATATTATCTGCTTTGGGCCTTACTATCATACAACTTTATTCCTAATGACGTGAGCCCACTTTTGAGTCTGACACTAAAATGCATGTGACAAGTTAGCAACCAACACTTTTAATAAGGCTAGTGATTTATACTTAAAAGTGTATTTTTATCAAGGTTTTATATCATTATTTTGCACTTGAAGTATCAATAACTCTTTAACTAAAGCATATTTTATAATAATATATCTAATAATATAAGATATCTTTAATTTGTGGTTAATGTTCATTTTAAATGCAGGCCTATAACATAAATGAAAGGATTGATTGATGAAGAGATGGCCAAACTTAGAAAAAAGATGTCGGTGCAATTCAAACCGAAACACTGTTCAGTATTTTAGCCATATCTAGAGTTCTAGAAGTCTAAATGAGTTGAATGTTTTACAAAAGAAAGCTGAGACAATTTCCTACAACTTTCATGTTTTCAAGTGGGTCTAATTTTAACGTTATCAATAACGTTTTGAGCAGACAAGAGAAGATAAGGATTGTCACCAAGTCAAGAGTTGGTCACCCACTCATTAATTAGACATCAAATCAATAGTTCCCAATTTTGGCCTATAAAAGGAGGCATTTGCCATGTATTTAGGCATCTTGGTTTCTAGATCAAGATCATGCTCTTGCTTTCTCTCGTTGTTTTTTTTTGTAATGTTTATGCTTTATTTTCATTAATATCAAGTTTATGCCTTTCATTTGCTTTGGTAACTCTTATCTTATTGATGTTCTTATTTTGTTTATCTATTTTTCTTTCTTTCATTATGTCTAGCTAAGTTTGTTATGTCAAGGTGAAAAGGTTACACTAATGGTGTAGGAATAAGTATAGTATAAACTTAATATGGACTTTAATGTTTGATACTAACATGTTTTATATTTGTTATCTTCTTTACTCTTTAATACTTTGCTTGTTAAATAACTAATCTTGATTTATGTTGTATAACACTTGGTACAACAAATGCTAGGCACTTTCATAGCCCATACTGTATGGTATAACCGACACTTGAGCTATGAAAGGAACTTGATTTGTTGTTAACATAAGTTATAATCATGAATGCTTGACAAAATTTACAAGTATTAACATTAATTGAATAAGATGACTAATGAAATCATGTTAACAATCTATAATCTAATTGGAACCTTTTTTGTGTGTGGTTTCCAATTGAATAATAAGAGTTTATACTATACTTGTTTAATCCTTACTTTAATTTTCCATCTCAAAGTTCTCATCAATTTTTCTTCTTCTTCTTTATTATTGTTGTTATTAGTGCTACTACTATTACTACTACTACTACTACTACTATTATTGGTATTATTAGTATTATTGTTGCTACTACTATTGTTGTTGTTATTGTTACTATTGTTGTTGTTTATAATTGTTGTTTATAATTTGTACAATTAACCTCCTTGGGGTTCGACCCCGGTCTTGTCGGGTTATTTATTACTTCGACACTCCTGCACTTGGGAGAAGACATTAATCTTTTAGTTGTGTCAAGTTTTTGACGCCGTTGCCGGGGAGGTAAGTTTTGTATAAATTATAATATTTATTTTATTTTCTCTTTTCACTTTTCTTATATATAACTTTGTTTCTTTTCTCTTGTTTCTTTTTCTTTTGTTTTCTTTCTTTTTTATTCTATTCCTACACATGCATGAGAACACAGTCACGTACATCAAGTGGTAGACTTTGTAGGGTATCCTCATCATTTTCAGAAAATATGGTTGAAGAACATAATCAATCACCTCATAATGAGAATAATGAGAATAACCGTGCTAGAACACTTAGAGACCACATGAATCCCACAAGAACAAGTGCACCATCATGCATAGTTTTTCCTCCTAATGCATCTCATTTTAATTTTAAACCAGACATTATTCAACTTTTACCTTCTTTTCATGGCTTAGAATTGGAAAATCCATACTTGCATTTAAGAGAATTTGAGGAGGTTTGTAACACATATAATAATTTAAATTGTAGTATCAACACCATCAAATTAAAGCTTTTTCCTTTTTCATTACAAGATAAAGCTAAAACATGACTACAAAATTTGAGACCAGGATTCATTCGTGCTTAGGATGAAATGCAACAACAGTTTTTAAAGAAGTTTTTCCCATCTCATAGAACAAACTCTTTCAAAAGACAAATCACCACTTTCACACAAAAACCAGGAGAAACATTTTACCAATGTTGGGAAAGGTATTGAGACTTACTTAGTACTTGCCCTCATCATGGTTTTGAAACATGGAGATTGGTTTCATATTTTTATGAAGGGTTAACACCTAAAGATAGGCAAATGGTTGAATTGATGTGCAATGGAACTTTTGAAGATAAAGACCTTGATAAAGCAATGAAGTACTTAGACTTGTTAGCTGAAAATGCTCAAAATTAGGACACCGTGGGTAAGTATGTGGCACCGAGTAAAACTCAACCTCATACATCTAGTGGAGGTATGTACAACCTTAGGGAAGATCATAACCTTCAAGCGAAGTTTGCATCTTTAGCTAGAAAAGTCGAGGCATTAGAATTGAAAAAGAGTGGTCCATTAAAATCTATTGAAAACATTGCGTGTCAAATATATGAAACAAATGAACACTCAATCAATAATTGTCCAACCTTGCCTTCTTTTAAGGAATGTCTCCATCAACAAGCTCATGCTTTAAACAGTTTCCAAAGGGCCAACCACAACCCATACTCACAAACATACAACCCTGGTTGGAAAAATCACCTAAATTTTAGTTGGAAAGTAAGAACAACAATGCACAAACTTCACAACCACCGTTCCAAACACACCACAATTTTTAAAATTCTCATGGATATGCACCTCCTTAAATGACGACTACCTTACTTTGTGGAATTTGCAAAGTATTTTTCTATTTTAATGCTTTGATTACTAGGGACTAGTAATAAGCTAGTTAGGGGTGTGATTAATACTTAACAGTATATTTTTATCAAGATTTTATATCATCATTTTGCACTTGAAGTATTAATAATTCCTTAATTAAAGCATGTTTTATAATAATATATCTAATAATATAAGATACCTTTAATTTGTGGTAAATGTTCATTTTAAATGCAGGCATATCACATAAATGAAATGATTGATTAATGAAGAGATGGCCAAACTTAGAAAAGAGATGTCGGTGCAATCCAAACCGGAACACTGTTCAGTATTTTGGCCATATCTGGAGTTCTAGAAGTCTAAATGAGCTGAATGTTTTCACAAGGAAGCTGAGACAATTTCCTATAATTTTCATGTTTTCAAGTGGCTCCAATTTTGATGTTATCAATGACCTTTTGGGTAGATAAGAGAAGAAAAGGATTGTCACCAAGTCAAGAGTTGGTCACCCACTAATCAATTAGTCATCAAATCAATAGTTCCTAATTTTGGCCTATAATAGGAGGCATTTGCCATACATTTAGGCATCTTGGTGTTCAGATCAAGATCATGCTTTCTCTCTTGTATTTTTTGTAATGTTTATGCTGTTTTCATTAATATCAAGTTTATGCCTTTCATTTCCTTTCCTTTACTTAGTTAACTTTTATCTTATTTATGTTCTTATTTTGTTTATCTATTTTTCTTTTTTTCATTATGTCTAGCTAAGTTTATTATTTCAAGGTGAAAAGGTTACACTAATGATGTAAGAATAAGTATAGTGTAAACTTAATATGGACTTTAATGTTTGACACTAACATGTTTTATATTTGTTATCTTATTCACTCTTTAATACTTTTCTTGTTAAATAACTAATCTTGATTTATGTTGTATAACACTTGGTACAACAAATGCTACATACTTTCATAGCCCATACTGTATGGTATAACCGACACCCTATGAAAGGAACTTGATTTGTTGTTAACATAAGTTATAATCATGAATGCTTGATGAAATTTATAAGTATTAGCATTAATTAAATAAGATGACTAATGTAATCATGTTAACAATCTATAATTTGATTGGAACCTCCTTTATGTGTGGTTTCCAATTGAATAATAAAATTTTATACTATAGTTGTTTGACATACCATTAGTGGATCTTTTAACCTTGACATTATTTGATATCATTGTTTAATCCTTACTTTAATTCTCCATTTCAAAGTTCTCATCAATGTTTCTTCTTCTTCTTTATTATTGTTGTTGTTGTTGTTATTATTATTATTATTATTATTAGTACTACTACTACTACTATTAGTATTATTATTGCTACTATTATTGTTGTTGTTATTGTTACTATTATTGTTGTTGTTATTGTTACTATTATTGTTGTTTATAATTGTTGTTTATAATTTGTACAATTAACCTCCCTATGGTTCAACCCCAGTCTTGCCGGGTTATTTATTACTACGACACTCCTACACTTGGTAGAAGACATTAATCTTTTAGTCGTGTCAGCTAGTTACCACTTCTTCACTCACTGATATAATATATTACAATCCATTCCTTTTAAGGAGCCCGACGGCCTTGTCGGCACAATTGGAAAGCCAATGAGGTCAGCTCTGATACCAAATGTAATAGTGATTAGTACTTAAAAGTGTATTTTTTAAGATTTTATATCATTATTTTGTATATGAAATGTCAATAACTCCTTAACTAAAACATGTTTTATAATAACAAGTCTGATACCATAAATATCTTTAATTTATGGTAAATGTTCATCTTAAATGTAGGCCTATCACATAAATAAAAGGATTAATTGATGATTTTAAGTACTGAAATTAAAAGGACAAAGACATGACCAAACTTAGAAAAGAGATGATGGTTCAACATATCTAGAGCTATAGATCTTGAATTTAGGTCTCCTCTATATGTATGGAAAGCTAAGATATAAGCCTAAAACATTCATGGGAAGACAAAATTAATTTTACTATTTGGAAGTCCAAATCTTAGCAATAATAGAGAAGTTTGAATTTGTTTTGCAGCGCATATACTATTTAGTATTTAGCCTATATTTTGAGTTCTAGAAGTCCAAATACCTTAATTTTTTTTCCTAGAAAGCTGAGTTAATTTTTTAGAACTTATTTAAATTATTTTGAATTTTGACGTTAGCAATAATGTATTATCCAAACAAGAAGATAAGGGTCGTCACCAAGTCAAGAGTAGGCCACGCACTCAACAATTAGTTAACAAATCAATAGTTTCCAATTTTGGCCTATAAAAAGAGGCACTTGCCATGGATTTAGGCATCTTGGTTTTCGAATCAAGATCATATTCTTTATTTCTTTTTTTATATTTTTATAGTGTTTAAGTTTTATTTCATGTTATATTTTCTTTAATCTCTTCTTTATGCTTTTCATCTCCTTTACTATATTTATATTCTTATATTATTTATTTATGTTTCTCTTCTTTATTATATTTTGCTAAGTTTATTATGTCAAGGTGAAAAGGTTATACTAATGGTGTAAAAATAAGTATAGTGTAAACTCAATGTGGACTTTAACATGTTTTATATTTGTTATCTTGTTCATTTTAACATTTTACTTGTTAAATGATTAATCTAGATTTATATTGTATAACACTTGGTACAACAAATACTTGACACTTTCATAATCCAACCATATGATATAACACTTGTGTTATGAAAGGAATTTGATTTGTTGTTAATGTAAGTTATAATCATGAATACCTGACAACATTTATAAGTATTAACATTATTCGAATAAGATAAATAATATAATCATGTTAACCATTTATAATTAAATTGGAACCTCCTTTGTATGTGGTTTCCAGTTGAGTAATAAAAAGAGTTTATACTATACTTGTTTGAAATACCATTAGCGGATCCTCTAACCTTGACATTTTTTTATTATTTAATCTTTACATTATTCTTATATC
Organism: Populus ilicifolia; assembly: GCA_015708895.1. NCBI lineage: Eukaryota > Viridiplantae > Streptophyta > Magnoliopsida > Malpighiales > Salicaceae > Populus > Populus ilicifolia. Next base: position 51,691 of record SRLM01002565.1, on the reverse strand, counting down.
TCAAAGTCCTCTTTAACTTCTTTTTCTTCTTCGTATTATTGTTGTTGTGATGATGATGATGAAGAATCATTATTATTAGTATTTACACAATTAACCTCAAGGGTCTTGTTGGGTTATTTATACTTTAACACTCCTATATTTGGGAGAAAATATCATTCTTTTGGTCATATAGAGTTTTTGGTGCCATTGCTGGGAAGGTAAATTCTTGTATAAATTATAGTATTTATTTTATTTTCTCTTTTCTCTTTTCTTGTATCTAACTTCGTTTCTTTTGTTTTATTTCTTTTTCTTTTATTTTCTTCACCCTTTTAGTATCTTCTTACACGTGTATGAGAGTTTGGTTATATACATTAAGTGATAGACTTTGTAGCGTATCCTTATTATTCTTAAAAAAATATGACAGAAGAAAATAACTAGTCATTTCATAATGAGAAGAACTACTGTGTTAGAACACTTAGAGACCACATGAATCCTACAAGAATAAGTGCATTATCATACATAGTTTTCCCTCCCAATACATCTTATTGTAATTTTAAGATAGATGTTATTTAACTTTACCTTCTTTTCATGGCTTAGATTTAGAAAATCTATACTTGTATTTAAGGGAATTTAAGGAGGTTTGTAACACCTATAATAACTTAAATTATACACGAACACCATCAGATTAAAGCTTTTTCCCTTTTCATTAAAAGATGAAGCTAAAACATGGCTGTAAAATTTAAGACTAGGATCCATTCATGTTTAGCATGCAATGCAATAATAGTTTTTAAAGAAGTTTTTACTTTCTCATAGAACTAACTTTTTCAAAAGACAAATCATAACTTTCACTTAAAAAATAGGAAAAACATTTTACCAATGTTGGATAGGTATCGAGACTTGCTTAATACTTGCCCTCAATATAGTTTTGAAACATGGAGATTGGTTTCATATTTTTATAAAGGGTTAACACCTAAAGATATGCAAATGGTGGAATTGATGTGCAATGGAACTTTTGAAGATAAAGACCTTGATGAAGCAATGAAGTACCTAGACTTGTTAGCTGAAAATGCTCAAAATTGGGACATCATAGATATTTATAAGGCATCGAGTAAAACTCAACCTTATATATGTAGTGGAGATATGTACAATCTTAGGGAAGATCATAACCTCCAAGCCAAGTATTCATCTTTAGCTAGAAAAGTCGAGGCACTAGAATTGAAAAAAAAAGTTGTAAATTAAAATGTGTTCAAGACATTGTATATCAAATTCATGAAATGAATGAACATTCAACCAATGATTGTTCAAGTTTGTCTTCTTTTAAAGAATGTCTTCATGAACAAGCCCATGCTTGAAATAGTTTTCAAAGGCCCAATCATAACACATACTTGCAAACATATAACCCTGGATGGAGAAATCATTTAAATTTCAGTTGGAAGAGTGATGCACAAACTTTACAGCCACCGTTTCAAGAACACCATATTTTTCAAAATTCTTATGGATATGCACTTCGTTATGCACCACCTCCTAGAAAAAATCTTAAGAAAAATTTGTATGTATTCATTGAAAAACAAGAGAAAATCAACATTCAACTTGCTTAAAACATAAGAGATTTTAAATATACTCTTGCAAAATTCACACTTACTTTTAGTTTCTAAGAGAAAAATAAGTTTCCATCTCAACCATAACAAAGTGAAAACAATAACAAGAGATCCAACCAAATAAGACCTAAATTTGTCTAATGCAAAGACCACAGCTAAGAGTTCCTTTTCAGTTGTAGTGTAATTCAATTGAGCATCATTCAAAGTCTTGCTAGCATAATATATGACATGAGGTTTCTTGTCTTTTCTTTGCCCTAAAACAGCCCTAATTGCAAAATCACTAGCGTCACACATCAGTTCAAATGGTAAAGACCAATCAGGAGCTTGCATGATTGGTGTAGTTGTCAACAACCCTTGAAGCTTTTCAAAAGCTTTTTGACATTTTGATGTCCAATCAAATTGGACATCTTGTGACAACAAGTTACACAATGGTTTGACAATGGTACTAAAAGAATGAATGAATCTTCGATAAAAACCAGCATGTCCTAAAAAGGATCTCACATCTTTCACAGTCCTAGGGGTAGGTAATTTTTGAATGATTTCCACTTTTGACTTATCTACCTATATTCCTTTTGAAGAGACAATGTGACCTAAGACAATGCCATGTATCACCATAAAATCACACTTCTCCCAATTGAGTACAAGATTGCTCTCTTCACATCTTTCAAGGACTTTTTCTAAATGCATTAGACACAACTCATATGAATCCCCCATAAACTAAAAAATCATCCATGAAAACTTCCAGAAAATTTTCCACCATGTCACTAAAGATACTCATCATACACCTTTGAAAAGTGGCAGGTGCATTACACAAACCAAAAGACATTCTTCTATAAGCATAGGTACCAAAAGAACAAGTGAAAGTGGTTTTTTCTTGGTCTTCTAAAGAAATCTCAATTTGGTTGTAACTTGAGTATCCATCAAGAAAACAATAGAAAGCTTTTCCAGCTACTCTTTCAAGCACTTGGTCTAAAAATGGAAGCGGAAAATGGTCCTTCCTAGTCACCATGTTCAATTTACGATAATCAATGCACATACGCCATCCAGTTTGGATTCTAGTTGGTACCAACTCATTATTTTCATTCTTCACTACCGTGACTCCAGATTTTTTAAGGACAATTTGGGTTGGACGAACCCATTTTGAGTTTGCAATAAGGTAAATGATACCTACATCAAGTAGCTTAAGCACTTCACCTCTCACTACTTCCTTCATGTTTGGGTTTAATCGTCTTTGCATTTGCCTCACAGATTTAGCCTCTTCTTCAAGATAGATTCTATATGTACATAAAAGAGGGCTAATTCCTTTCAAGTCAATAATTTTCCACCCAATTGCTTTCTTGTGTTTTCTCATGACTCTCAAAAGTTTTTGTTCTTGCTCTATGCTAAGTTTTGATGAGATCACAATAGGATATGATTCATCTTCCCCTAGAAAAGCATACTTAAGATCACTCAGTAAAGGCTTCCTTTCTGGTTTATAAGGCTGGACAAGAGATGCCTTAACTTCTACATGAGGTGAAATCAAAGGCTCAAATGATGGGGTCCATTGACCTATTGACATAATAGGCATTGGATCTAGATAAGTCTCGAGTTCGCTTACTTTCTCATCAACATATTCTAAAGAACAAAATCTTTCATCATGAATTAAAGTTCTCTCCAATGGATCCTTGATCCACACACTCTCAAAGTGTTCTTGACAAACTGTTTGGATCAAATCTACCTCTCTAATGTCCTTATGTTCCCCAATTTGTTTGGAGACATTGAATATGTTCATCTCCACAGTCATATTCCCAAAAGACAATTTCATCACCCCATTCCTATAGTTAATTAAGGCATTGGATGTAGCTAGGAAAGGTCTCCCTAAAATGACCAGGATAGGAGCATTAAAACCTTGAATTGGTGCGGTGTCTAACACTACAAAATCAACAGGAAAGTAGAATTTATCTACTTGGATCAACACATCCTCAATGATACCCCTGGGAATCTTGATTGACCTATTAGCTAATTGAAGAGTGATTCGAGTAGGCTTGATTTCTCCTAAACCTAATTGTTCGTAAACAGTGTAGGGTATTAAATTCACACTTGCTCCTAAATCCAACAAAGCTTGATTTATCTTATGACTTCCAATAATGCATGAAATGGTAGGACAATCAAGATCTTTGTATTTGGGAGGGGTCTTAAACAGGATGATGGCACTAGCATATTCAGTCAGAAAAACTCTTTCTTTCACATTCAATCTCCTTTTGACTGTGCATAAATCCTTAAGAAACTTTGCATAAGATGGAACTTGTTTAATTGCATCAAGGAGTGGAATATTGACTTTCACTTGTTTGAACAATTCATAGATTTCTGAGTTCATAAGATCTTGTTTAGGTTTCCCTAACCTTTGTGTTTTGATTCTCTCTTCACTTTCCCTAGATTTCTCCTCCACAATACCTGTAGGAATCCTAAAACCTATACCTTTATCAATAATCTTTCCACTTCTAAGAGTAGTGATGGCTTGGACTTGTTCATGGTTTGAAGGTTTACTAGGTGAAGATTCACTCATGTGTACCTGACCTCTAGGATTGGGCATTGGTTGAGCTGGGATTTTTCCCTTCTCTTGAATGCTTAGTGATTGAGTCAACTTAGTTAGTTGACTTCGAATGTCATCTAAGGTCCTATTGGTTTGGTCTTGGAATTTGTAAGCTTGATTGTTGATTCCTCCTTGTGTTTGCATGAATTGTTGAAGAGTATCCTCTAGGGATCTCTTATGAGGTGGTTGGTATGTGTTATGTGTGGGAGCATGAAATAGTTTGGGTGAAGGTTGAAATGTTTGAGGTACTGAAGAGCCCTCATTTCTCCATCCAAAATTTAGGTGGTTCCTCCATCTAGGATTATAGGTCTCAGAGTAGGGATTGCCTACTTGGTTTGGGAATGGCTTTCTAACATTACTTGAATCAGAAGTTTGGCCATATAGCACTTCCTTGAAGGATGGAATGGTAGGACACTCAGTTGTCCTATGCCCTTTGCTCTCACAAACAACACAACTTTCCTCTTGTTGTTCACTCATGACATGCATTTTTTTAATCTCAAGAGACTATACTTTCTTAGCCAATGAGGCTAATCTAGCATTGAGGTCATCAGTCTCTTTCAATTGAAACTTCCCACTTGAATGAGAAATGGTGTTTCTAGACTCAACATGAACTGGGAGAGAAGTCTCCCAAAGCTTTGTGTTTTCAGCCAATTGATCAAAAAAATCAAAGGCCTCACTTGGTTCTTTGTCATAAAACTCATCATTACACATGGTTGACACTAGCTTTTTAAAATCTACGATAAGAGAGTCATAGAAGAAACTCACTAACCTCCACATCTCAAAACCATGGTAGGGGCATGCATTTAACAAGTCTTTGAACCTTTCCCAAGCTTGGTGAAATGACTCATTTGGACTACAAGAAAAATTCATCATTTGACGTTGTAAGGCTACTGTCCTATGAGTGGGGAAGTATTTTTTCAAAAATTCAGCTTGCATTTCCCTCCATGTACCTATAGACCTAGGACGAAAGGAGTTTAGCCAAAGCTTCGCTTTATCCTTTAGAGAGAATGGGAATAATTTCAGCCAAATAGTTTCTTCAATGCATGTTCTATCAATAAAAGTATTATGCTTGACCGCTTTTTATGATCGGCTTGTTTTAACTCGCAAGTGCACGAGTGTGCGATGTAGCAATTAACTCGGTAAGATCGAGGTCATATCCACAGAGAGCTAGATCTGGAAATTAAGCTAGGTAAAAAAAAAAAACTCAAGAGAAATTAAATTAACAATAACTTGGTTGAAAATAATTGATGGATTTGTTTTCAAAGATGAAAAGGTGTAAATAGATTTTAGAAGACAAGAAAAAGTAAGACTTGGTCCAAATCAATTTTAATGGTGATGTATTGGTGATTTCTTCAACATATATAAGATAACTCAACCTAATATCAACGATGGTGATATTAGATCGGAAGATATTACAATGAAGTTTAGAAAAATGAAAATTGATTATTGCTTAAGAATGAACAAGTACTTTCATATTAAGTAAGACATTGAATCAAGCAATCTCTATACCAAAACTAAAGTTTGTGCATAAAAATTCAAGATTATAACATTACCTAAATGGTTTCTAAAGTTTCTTTGCAATGATAAATCATTCATGAAGAAAATGAAAAGATAAACATTAAGATTCATTCATATCTTAAAGAACTCACCTCAACCACCATCATCCTTGATTTGGATCCAAGAAAGAGATTAGCCAACCATGATTATATATAAGAACACTTCAATAAACATGAAATAACTTGAATCAAACTGAAATAATAAGTTTTACAAGCTAAAGAACCGAAATCTATAAAGAAGAACACAACACAATTTCAGTAAAAATTCGGACACAAATCTGACTCTAACGTTGGACAGCAATTTGACCCTCCTAGAAGCTTTTTTTCGAGATGTCTATTAGAGACATATTTATAGGAAATTCTGTCACCTTTCCAGATCATTAAAGAACAGCTCATTTGGACACCTGATTCGAAAGTTATGGGTAAAACACCAAAAGGTGTTCTGAAAAATCAAATCAGGACAACTTTGCAACCACTTTGGTGCACGTTTTTCTTCCTCATTTATGAGTTGTCTCCTTCTTCTTTTTGACCCAAAAAAATGTAAAAATATCCCCTCCAGATTTCCATCCATGTGCTTGCCTTCTTGGATCAATGAATTACCCAAAATAAATCAATTGTTGTTGTGTGGACATGTAAGATCATGGATTGTGTTTGGGCTGATTTGAAGGTTGATTTGGGGTTGATTTAGGGCTGATTTGGGGCTGAATTTGGGCTGAATTCGAACATCAAATAAGTATACAAATGTACTTATTATTTGGACTAAGATTGACATTGAAACCTTGAGTGTTTAATGGTTGAAGTTTGCACACAACATAAGGCAAGTTTGGGCTTCAAATAGATCATATGATATTCTTTTCTAGAATTGGAATAGAATTGATTTTTGGGACAAATTTGGAGCACTTATTTCAACCAAGATTTGCTTCAATCTTCAACCAAGATTTGCTTCAATCTTCAACTAAATGTCTCTTCAATTCTTTGTTCTCAATTCTGATGTTGAATTTCTTGAATTAATTCATTTAAGCTCCAAAAACCTATCGAAACATTAAAACAAACTTCATTACTAAAAAAACACATCAATTATTATAAAAAGACCAAATAAAAACAATAAATACATATGTAAAATAAGAGACTTAATGATACTTTTGATGCACAATCATATTACATACCTCTTCAAAGTCCTTAATGTGTATATATGGATTTTCAGAATCTATACCATGATATGTGGGAAGAAGTTGGATCATGCTTGGTTTCAAATTGAAAGCTTGTTGGTTCAGAGACAAGATAATACACGAAGGTGTACTTTGTCCAGCTGGGTGAAGATACTCTCTAAGAGTTCGAAAATTAGGTTGATCATTGAATTATGGAGGTCCATTACCTTGAACACTCCCTTCACCCTCTATATCTTCAACATTAGCCATGATGAAAAAATAATAATAATATAACAATTATATGATATGAAAAATATTGCAAATAAAAGTAAATGAAATGTAAAAGATAAAGTAATAGCTCAAAAATACAACAAATTAGAAAATTCACACTTCAACTAATAAGCAACATTAACAATAATAACAAGCATGAATAAAGAGGCGGTAATACCAGCCAAGTATTTCAAACAATAAATATATCATTAAAAGACAATTATAACAAAGCATGAATTATAACATTAAAAAAAATAATTATAACAAGCATGAATAAAGAGGCGGTAATACTAGCCAAGTACTTCAAATAATAAATATAAAAAAATAATCACAATAAAACAACAAAAACAAATAAAATAAATAAGAGGTGGTAAAACCAGCCTTCCAATAAAAACAATAAGTATAACTTTAAAAGAAAGATGGTTGAACTAAAAAAAAAAAACTAACAATTAGTAGTCTAACAGTCCAATATCTGAAAAGTTAAGGTCAATTGTTTTTTGGGGCGGTAAAACTAGCCATTTGATTTTTTTTTCAAATTTTTTTTAGGCGGTCAAACCAGCCAATTGATTTTTTTTATATATATATATTTTTTTGTTTTTTCCAATAATTAAATCTAAATTTGTTACATTTGCTTGCTAGCTCCCCGACAACAGCGCCAAAATTGTTTGACTGCTTTTTATGATCGGCTTGTTTTAACTCGCAAGTGCACAAGTGTGCGATGTAGCAATTAACTCGGTAATATCGAGGTCATATCCACAGAGAGCTAGATCTGAAAATTAAGCTAGGTAACAAAAAAAAAAACTCAAGAGAAATTAAATTAACAATAACTTGGTTGAAAATAATTGATGGATTTGTTTTCAAAGATGACAAAGTGTAAATAGATTTTAAAAGACAAGAAAAAGTAAGACTTGATCCAAATCAACTTTAATGGTGATGTATTGGTGATTTCTTCAACATATATAAGATAACTCAACCTAATATCAACGATGGTGATATTAGATCGGAATATATTACAATGAAGTTTAGAAAAATAAAAATTGATTATTGCTTAAGAATGAACAAGTACTTTCATATTAAGTAAGACATTGAATTAAGCAATCTTTATACCAAAACTAAAGTTTGTGCATAAAAATTCAAGATTATAACATTACCTAAATGATTTTTAAAATTTCTTTACAATAATAAATCATTCATGAAGAAAATAAGAAGATAAACATTAAGATTCATTCATATCCTAAAGAACTCACCTTAATCACCATCATCCTTGATTCAGATCCAAGAAAGAGATTAGCCAATCATGATTTTATATAAGAACACTTCAATAAACATTAGATTATTACATTATTTATGTTCTTTTGTTAAAGGTAACAATTAAGGGAAATGGATAGTATATAATTTGAAATAAAAAAACAAAAAAAAATGAATGATGATAATAAAAATGCAGATAAATTTGGTTTCGTAGCCTCCTTGACTTAAGCAATTAAACCCGAAGGGGTGTTTTAACACCTAATACCCTAAAATCAACTAACTTGGGAGCTATTGGCCCAACACTTGTTACGTGGGTTAAGGAGAAAAGTTTAAGAGAATCAAACATTGTACTATCTACGTATTATTATCTGTGACCCGAGTTACTAAGCTCGTAGAGATGCCTTAACACCTAATACCCTAAGACCAACTGGTTTAGGAGTCATTAGCTGAAAGCTCATTACATGGGTTAAAGATACATGGTGTTTTAAGTTATATGTATATATATTAATAATAATAATAATAATAATAATAATCCTAACCTAATAAAGTTAACCTTAAACATTAGAACAAAAATTTTGTTTTCTTTCAAAAAAAGCCCTATAATTCTGTGTTGATATATTAAGCACAAAAAAAAGGGTTTATTAATATCTTGTTAAGAGGTATTAAGTAGATATATAAATTTAATGAGAGTTTGTTTATCTGGATAGATTAATGGAAGTTAAATGATGACTACCTTGCTTTGTGGAATTTACAAATTGTTTTTCTATTTTAACATTTTGATTACTAGGGACTAGTAATAGGTTAGTTGGGGGAGTGATTAGTACTTAAAAGTGCATTTTTATTAAGGTTTTATGTCATCATTTTGTACTTGAAGTATCAATAACTTCTAAACTAAATCATGTTTTATAATAACGTATTTAATAATATAAGATACCTTTAATTTATGATAAATGTTCATTTTAAATGCAGGCCTATCACATAAATGAAAGGATTGATTGATAAATTTAAGAACTGAAATTGAAAGGACAAGGAGATGACCAAACTTAGAAAAGAGATGTTGGTGTAATCTAAACCGGAACACTATTTGGATTCGTAAGTACTAACAAAATGATACTTAGGAGAGATAAGTTAGTGATTGAAGTACTAACAAAATGACTTGACCAATGATTATATAGAGTAAATGAATTCGTAATCAAAATGATTTGCTAAAAGCTAGTGTGGGAATTTGATGAACATGCGTGGAGATTGATTTGAAAGGTTGAAAATGAGTTGCTTTGAATTTCTATGTACATAGTCAAAACTTTTACAATAATAATTATTAGATTGATGGTTTAATTTTCCTAAATATAGGTGGCATGTAAGGTTAATATATTAGGATTGAGTGGAATTTTAGTTAGACTCCACGTACATGTTGCCATAAGTTGTTATTGAGATTTGAGATGATTTGACTGTGGAAGTGGTGTTATGAGGATTTTAATTAAATGTAATGGAATTAGGGAATAAGATGGTTCCTGTAGAAAAAATATTATAAAGGAGTTCTCAAATTGCAAAAAAAACATGAATATGAGAGTCCAAAATGATGGGAAAAAATCTAGAAATTGTTCTGAATCTTAAATTTCAAGGATGAAATTTTATAAGGATAGAAGAATGTAAACTCCTGGTTATAATTTTTCTAGGTTATTAAAATATAGTAAATTTAGCAGATAGTAAATAAAAATAGTGAAATTAATGAAATGAAAAGTGAATATAGTATTAAATTGTGAGAAAGAAAAAATTATAGAGACAATAAATACATAAGACCAAGAAGGGTCAATGTTCAAATAACAGAATGATAGGGGTTTATGTATAAATGACCCCTAGGGCTTAGAGGATTAATGTATATGTTTTATAAAGGGTTAAAGAAGAAAATTTGGATTTTTCTTATGTAAAAATCACCTATTGACCAATTTAGCACTATTAAGCATAAAGTTCAATCGAACTGTTGAATTAGACAAACATTTACGAGAGCCTTATAGATGGTATCAGAGTCGAGGATGGGTTGTTTTTAAGGTGGGGGGATTATAACATCGCATATCGAAAGAAAAGTGTTTAATGTCAAGGCATATTAAGGCAATTTATACCTAATCTTGTAGGATGCATTTTAGGGCCTGTGGGTGACATAATTAAAGAGTTAATATCTTATCCCAAGTGTAGGAGTGTCAAAATAATAAATAACCCGATAAAATCAGGGTCGAACCACAGGGAAGTTAACTATATAAATTATAAATAATAATAATAATAATAAAAACAACAACAACAACAACAATGATAATGATGGTGGTGAAGATGAGTTAAAAGAGGACTTTGAGATGTAAGAATAATGTAAAGATAATACAATAATAAAAACAAATGTCAAAGTTAAAGGATACACTAATAGTATTAGAGATAAGTAAAGTATAAACTATTTATAAATTATTAAAATGACCATATTAATCATCTTATTTACATAACACCATACTTATAACTTTTATTAATTATTCATGATGCTAATTTATGTTAATAACAAATCAAGTTTCTCTCATAATAACGATGTCGGTCGAAGACTATGAAGGATGACACAACTAAAAGATTAATGTCTTTTCCCAAGTATAGGAGTGTCAAAGTAATAAATAACCTGGCATGATCAAGGTCGAACCACAAGGAGGTTAATTGTATAAATAACAGATGACAATCATAACAATAACAACAACAACAACAACAACAACAGTAGTAATAATACTAGTAGTACTAGTAATACTAATAATAAAAATAATAAAGAAAAAGAAGGAGAAGGAGAAGAAGAAGAAAAGGATGAGAACTTTGAGATGAAATATTAATGTAAGAATTAAACAATAATAATAAGAAATGTCAAGGTTAGAGGTTTCACTAATGGTATGTCAAACAAGTATAGTATAAACTCTTATTATTCAATTGGAAAGCATACACAAAGGAGGTTCTAATCAGATTATAAATTGTTAACATGATTACATTAGTCATCTTATTCGATTAATGCTAATACTTGTAAATTTCTTCAAGCATTTATGATTATAACTTATGTTAATAACAAATCAAGTTCCTTTTCATAGCTTAGGTGTTGGTTATACTATACAGTATGGGCTATAAAAGTGCCAAGCATTTGTTGTACGAAGTGTTATACAACATAAATCAAGATTATTCATTTAACAAACAAAGTATTAAAGAGTGAACAAGATAACAAATATAAAACATGTTAGTATCAAACATTAAAGTCCATATTAAGTTTACACTATACTTATTTTTACACCATTACTGTAACCTTTTCACCTTGACATAATAAACTTAGTTAGACATAATGAAAGAAAGAAAAAAAAATAAAAACATAAATAAAATAAAAGTTAACTAAGTAAAGGAAAGGAAAGGAATTGAAAGGCATAAACTTGATATTAATGAAAGCAAAGCATAAACATTACAAAAGATATAAAGAGAGAAAGCAATAGCATATCTTGATTTGAAAATCAAAATGCCTAAATGCATGGCAAATGCCTCCTTTTATAGGCCAAAATTAGGAACTATTGATTTGATGACTAATTGATGAGTAGGTGGCTAACTCTTGACTTGGTGACAATCTTTATCATTTTTTGTCTGCCAAAAACATCATTGATAACGTCAAAATTGGAACCACTTGCATGAAAGTTATAGGAAATTATCTCAGCTTTCTTGTGCAAAAAAATCAGATCATTTTGACTTCTAGAACTCTAGATATAGGCTAAACACTAAATAGTGCTCGGGCTGGAGGATAGATTCAGACTTCTTTGTTGTTTCTCTAATTTGGACTTGAAAATGGTCTTTTTAGATCTTAGGCTCTATATGAAAGTTGTAGGCCTATGTCTTACCTTTTCATCCATATAAAGTAGACCTAAATCTGAGATCTACAACTCCAGATATGATCCAATTACCAAACAGTGTTCTGGTTTAGACTACACCGACATCTCTTTTCTAAGTTTGATCATCTCTTTGTCCTTTCAATTATGTGATAGGCCTGCTTTTAAAATGAACATTTATTAGAAATTAAAGGTATCTTATATTATTAGATATATTATTATAAAACATGCTTTAGTTAAGGAGTTATTGATACTTTAAGTGAAAAATGATGACATAAAACCTTGATAAAATTGCACTTTTAAGTACTAATCAAAGGATTAAGTATTTAATGTATGAAGTGTTATACAACATAAATCTAGATTAACCTTTTAACAACCAAGGTATTAAGAATTATTAAAATAAAAATGATAAGACATGTTAATAGCAAGTTGTTTAGGATATAAGTATTGAAGTTCATATTCGGTTTTATATTATACTTATCTTAACACTATTAGTGAAACCTTTTTACCTTGACATAATTAACTTAACTAGACATTATGAAGAAAAAAACCTTAAATAAATAATATAAAAACATAAACATGATATAAGTTAACTAAGTTTAGTAAAGGAAATGAAAAAAAATAAACAAGAGATTAATGAAAAAAACCTTAAATAAATAATATAAAAACATAAACATGATATAAGTTAACTAAGTTTAGTAAAGGAAATGAAAAAAAATAAACAAGAGATTAATGAAAGCAAAACTTAAGCATTACAAAAATATAAACAGACATAGTAAGAACATGATCTTGATATGAAAAACAAGATGCTTAAATAAATGGAAAATGCCTTCTTTTATAGACTAAAATTTAGAACTATTATTTGATAATTTATGTAGTGGCCACCTATTGATTTAATAGACTTAGTGGATGATTGTGCATCAAAAGTATCATTAAGTCTCTTATTTTACATATGTATTTATTGTTTTTATTTGGTCTTTTTATAATAATTGATGTGCTTTTTAGTAATGAAGTTTGTTTTAATGTTTCGATAGGTTTTTGGAGCTTAAATGAATTAATTCAGGAAATTCAACATCGGAATTCAGAACAAAGAATTGAAGAGACATTTAGTTGAAGATTGAAGCAAATCTTGGTTCAAATAAGTTCTCCAATTTTGTCCCAAAAATCAATTCTATTCCAATTCTAGAAAAGAATATCATATGATCTATTTTAAGCCCAAACTTGCCTTATGTTGTGTGCAAACTTCAACCATTAAACATTCAAGGTTTCAATGTCAATCTTAGCCCAAATAATAGGTATATTTTGTATACTTATTTGATGCTTAAATTCAGCCCCAAATCAGCCTAAATCAACCTTCAAATTAGCCCAAAAACAATCCATGATCTTACATGCCCACACAACAACAATTGATTTATTTTGGGTAATTCATTGATCTAAGAAGGCAAGCACATGGATGGAAAGTTGGAGGAGATATTTTTACATTATTTTGGGTCAAAAAGAAGAAAGAGATAGCTCATAAATGAGCATAATTAAGTGATAGTAATGTGAGAGTTTGTAAACCTGAATATTTCAAAAAGTATTATGATAGATTTTATTAAGAATGGTTACTAAGATGCGTCTCAAAAGTTATAAAAAGATCTCCTTTACTCTACCATCATAGTGACAATAATTTTGCAAATGCTTTATGAAATAGAAAACATAGTTAGTTAATTTTATTTTTTTAGCTACTACCTTCTTCCCTAACCAAAATGAGACACTATTCTCAATGTTCTAAGGTAGAAAGATAGAGTATAGAAGATATCACCTAAAATAACAAACACTAATAAACAGGAAACACACTAAAATAAAAATAAGAAATAACAAAATATAATTATAAAAAAAAAAGACAAAAATTCACAAATGAAGACTCAAATCCAATCTAAACTTTTTACGGCTTTCCTTAGTGACCAATTTAAGCAACTCATGGAGGGATCAATTAGAGGAATGAAAGATTGTAGTTGGTTAATCAATTGTTCAGCAATAACAACAGAGATTATGATTTGTTGTGTAGAAAATGTTAGAAATTCTTATTCCACAACATGATCAAGAAAAGACAACAACTTATCATAATAACCATTAACATTTAACAGACCTATGGATTTATGGTGAATGTGCAGTTGGACCCAAAAGCAAATATGAAAGATCTCTTCCATTATGCCTTGACCACCTAGTAAAGTAATGAAGGCATCAACATGATTAAACATTGCATTTATTCGAGCCGACATTATGGAGACTTGAAGTTCCTCTCTAATTATTTTTCCAATGATGTTCTCTTGTGCTAAAGCTTTGGGGACGACCCCAAAACTTGACTACCTTCTAAAAATACAGCTATTGACACTTCTCCCATTAACCCAAGACTGCCTACCCCATACACTAAATGAATCTTTCTCTCAGTTAGCACTTGACCAAGATGATTTGTTAATTTTAAAAACTCCTTTTCTTTTCCAGGACTAGATTCACTAAAAACACAAATGTTTCTTATTTGATGACCTAAGGAACTTGCCATTTCTACACACTTCTATATTTGTTGAATGTACGGGTTGAGTAGAAATGAAAGGAAGGAAGAGAGGATTTTATATATGAGAAATTGGCAATCATACCACCTATATATTGGCCAGCTAGAGTCTCACACACACACTCTCTCTTTTAAAAAGCATTTTATGTACAGGTAATTGTGATTGTGGCTCACATCTTCCCTTGGTTTTACGTCCAAAAATTGCTTAAACGCCCCTATGGGTCAAAAATAGGCTTCCCATCCAGTTTTCTTAAAAACTGGCAAACAAGGTCTTTTTTGTCAGATTCCCAAGACTAAGTCGAGCATGTTCTTTATGAAATAATGGCCATAAATCATGAATTGCATGATGCACATCTCTACTAGGATGCATCTCAAGAGTTAATAGAATATTATCTAAAGACTCCTTACTCAGGCCATCCTTAATGAAATGTATTTTATCCTCACAGTTAGAGATACCATTCCTAAAGAATGACATTATGCATTACAAGTCTATCTGGCACATCAATGACAGACTTTCAGTTGTTTTGCATGACGTTTCTTTGCAAAAGTGCTTTTACCTATTCTAGACATGTGTGAAATGAAGGAATTCAAAGACTCACCTGATAATCAGACCATTGCTTCAATCAACTAGCGAATATCTTCAAGAATTTCATGATTCATTAACTACCTCAATCTTGCACATCTAGCATGGTAAATTTTTGTAATCGCATTCTGAGATAGAGTGGGAAAATACTTTTTCAATTTTTCAAGATTAGTGTCCATTTTCAAATGAGAATTGAAAGAAAGATTCAAAGAATTACACAAATATATACACAGATATCGGTTATTATGGGAAATTGAAAGAACCAACTTAAGTCACGGAGTACCGTTGTCCGCCATTTGACTAGGGTGAAAGAAACTAGCAAAAATCACTTAAAAAGAAACACAAAAATAATATGAGAAAAAAATAATAATCAACCTTTATCTACAAAATCATTCAAACCAGTTGATTTATTTTCACTAGGAAAATTATCAAAGTAAGGTTTCAAACGATGTCCATTTTCCTTGAAAACATTGTACTTCATTGAATTCTCAATATCAAAGGCCATATAATGATTGCTCCATCTTGATCTTAGCTCTTTAGAGAATAAATGGAGTCGAGAATTATCAAACAAATTTTTTTTGACTAGTATTAACTTTTTAACAATTTTCACAAGTTTTGTAGAATGCATGCGTATCCTTGAACATGGTGGGCCAATAAAATCCATTTTGAAATATTTTTACAGCTGTTTTTTATGAAAAATAACTCCCACATGCTTCAGAATGACAAAGTTTAATGACACTACTCACCTCATTGTCGAGAATGAATCTTTGAAATATTTGATTAGGATAATATTCGAATAAGTTAAGGTCATCTTAATAAAAGTTCTTCACTTCGTTCAAAATTTTTTCTTTGTCTTGGGTACTTTAATCAGCTTGCAAATCTCCTAAAGGAAGAAAATTGATATTTTTGTCATACCAAGGCATTGGACTAAAAGAAAGTAAGGATTCGTTAGGAAAGTAATCATCGATTGGTGTGATGTTAGATATCAAATTTGTTGTCACTTTTGACAAAAGATCCACATATTTTTGGTGTGTTTTTCATCCGCGATTTCTTCTTCAGAATAAATCACTTGCAAATCTTCAGATTCATCCAACTCATTTTTACTTAAAGTAGATTCAAATTGATCATAAACTAATTCATTAATATAATTTACTTCTTGTAAATCATTATCATCTCCAATGTCATGTTTCCAAATAATTGCTCCATTAGTCCATTCCTACAATTAATAATGCATTAAAAGTTGTAAGAAACGAACGTCTTAAAATAATAGGAAATGAATTACATACTTCAACAAGTTATGTCTCCAAGACAATAAAATTCATAGGATAAATGAATTTATCAACTTGTATTAACACATCTTTGACTATTCCTTTATGCACTTTTACAAATCTATCGGTAAGTAAAAAAGTTACAAAGTTGGTTTTAACTCACCTAGATTGAGACTTTAAAAAATTGAATATGAAAATAAATTCACACTGGCTCCAAGATTAAGTAAAGCTCTTTCAATTTTATGTTCTTCAATAAAGCAAGAAAATGTAGGACTACCAGGGTCTTTATATTTTAAAGCTTTATTGTTTTGAAGAATGACACTTACTTGTTTGGCTACAAAGGCTTTCTTTTTCACATTTAGTTTCCTCTTCATAGTGCATAGATCTTTCAAAAATTTAGCATACGAAGGAAACTGTTTAATAGCATCTAGCAAAGGTATATTAATTCCTACATGTTTGAAAGTTTCAAAGATTTCAGAGTTGTAATTAATTTTTTTTGTTTGGTCGTGGCTTGAGGAAATGGAAGTACTAGTGGGGAATCAGTTGTTTCATTGTAATTTTTAGATTCAACTCCTTCCTTACCCTCAGAGATTGACTCATCATCTTTCTCACAAGGTTCAAGAGTGGGTTTTTCAATAACCTTACCACTATGAAGAGTAGTGACTTATTTCACTTGATCTATGTGTTGGCTTCAGGAACTACTTGCATTTGCATTGTATTGCCCTTTGGGATTTTGTTGTGGTTGCGATGAAAACTTACCTTTCTCTTGAAAATTGAGAGCAAATGTTAATTTTGCAAGAGTATCTTTAAAATCTGTCATGTTTTAAGCAAGTTGAGTATTGATTATCTCTTTCTTTTCGATGAATGCATGCAATGTTTCCTCAAGATTTTTCCTAAAAGGTGGAGCATAATGAGGTGCATATCCATGAGAATTTTAAAAATTATTGTGTGTTTGAAATGGTGGTTGCGAAGTTTGTGCATTGTTATTATCACTTTTCCAACTGAAATTTGGGTGATTTCTCCAACTAGGGTTGTATGTTTGTGAGTGATTGATACTTAAAAATATATTTTTATCAACGTTTTATATCATCATTTTGCACTTGAAGTATCAATAACTCCTTAACTAAAGCATGTTTTATAATAATATATCTAATAATATAAGATACCTTTAATTTGTGATAAATATTCATTTTAAATGCAGGTTTATCACATAAATAAAAGGATTGATTGATGAATTTAAGGACTAAAACTGCAAGGATGAAGAGATGGCCAAACTTAGAAAAGAGATGTCGGTGCAATCCAAACCGGAACACTGTTCGGTAATTGGGTCATATCTGGAGCTATAGATCTCAGATTTAGGTCTACTTTATATGGATGGAAAGGTAAGATATAAGCCTATAACTTTCATATGGAGCCCAAATCTAAAAAAGCCATTTTCAATCCAAATTATTGCAACAACAAAGAAGCCTGAATCTGTTCTCCAGCCTGAGCACTGTTCAGTATTTTGACCATATCTAGAGTTCTAAAAGCTGAAATGGGTTGAATTTGTTACAAAAGAAAGCTGAGATAATTTCCTACAACTTTCATTTTTTAAATGGCTCTAATTTTGACATTATCAATGATATTTTGGGTAGACAAGAGAAGATAAGGATTATCACCAAGTCAAGAGTTGGTCACCTACTCATTAATTAGTCACCAAATCAAAAATTCCCAATCTTGGCAAATAAAAGGAGGCATCTGTCATGCATTTAGGCATTTTGGTATCCAGATCAAGATCATGCTCTTGCTTTCTCTTTTTGTATTTTTTGTAATGTTTATGCTTTGTTTACATTAATATCAAGTTTATGCCTTTCATTTCCTTTCCTTTACTTAGTTAACTGTTATCTTATTTATGTTCTTATTTTTTTTCTTTCTTTCATTATGTCTAACTAAGTTTATTATGTCAAGGTGAAAAGGTTACACTAATGGTGTAAGAATAAGTATAGTATAAACTTAATATGGACTTTAATCTTTGATACTAACATGTTTTATTTTGTTATCTTGTTCACTCTTTAATACTTTGCTTGTTAAATGACTAATCTTGATTTATGTTGTATAACACTTGGTACAACAAATGCTTGGCACTTTCATAGTCTATACTGTATGGTATAACCGACACCTAAGCTATGAAAGGAACTTGATTTGTTGTTAACATAAGTTATAATCATGAATACTTGATGAAATTTATAAGTATTAGCATTAGTTGAATAAGATAACTAATGTAATCATGTTAACTATCTATAATCCGTTTGGAACCTCCTTTATATGTGGTGTCCAATTGAACAATAAGAGTTTATACTATACTTCTTTGATATATCATTAGTGGAATCTCTAACCTTGACATTTGTTATTATCATTGTTTAATCCGTACATTAATATTCTATCTCCAAGTTCTTATCATCTTCTTCTTCTTCTCTTTCTCTATTATTATTATTATTATTATTATTATTATTATAGTTGTTGTTATTGTTGTTATTGTTATTATTGTTGTTTATAATTTGTACAATTAACCTCCCTCTAGTTCGACTACGGTCTTGTCGGGTTATTTATTACTTCGACACTCCTGTACTTTGGAGAAGACATATTTTTTGGTCATGTCAAGTTTTTGGCGTGAGAAGGTAAGTTCCTGTACAAATTATAGTATTTATTTTATTTTCTCTTTTCACTTTTCTTCTATATAATTTTGTTTCTTTTCTCTTCTTTCTTCTTCTTTTGTTTTCTTCTTCCTTTTATTCTATTCCTATATGTGCATGAGTGTGTGGTCACGTACATCAAGTGGTAGACTTTGTAGGGTATTCTTATCATTTTCAGAAAGTATGGCTGAAGAAGATAATCAATCACTTCATAATGAGAATAATGATAATAATCGTGCTAGAAAACTTAGAGACCACATGAATCCAACAAGAACAAGTGCACCATCATGCATAGTTTTTCCTCCCGATGCATCTCATTTGAATTTTAAGCGAGGCATTATTCAACTTTTACCTTCTTTTAATGGCTTAGAATTGGAAAATCCATACTTGCATTTAAGGGAATTTAAGGAGGTCTGCAACACATAATAATTTAAATTGTAGCATGAACACCATCAGATTAAAGCTTTTTCCTTTTTCATTAAAACATAAAGCTAAAACATGGCTATAAAATTTGAGACTAGGATCCATTCGTGCTTGGGATGAAATGCAACAAAAGTTTTTGAAGAAGTTTTTCCCATCTCATAGAACAAACTCTTTCAAAAGACAAATCACCACTTTCACTCTAAAACCAAGAGAAATATTTTACCAATGTTAGGATAGGTATCAAGACTTGCTTAGTACTTGCCCTTATCATGGTTTTAAAACATGGAGATTGGTTTCACATTTTTATGAAGGGTTAACACCTAAAGATAGGCAAATGGTTGAATTGACGTGCAATGGAACTTTTGAAGATAAAGACCCCGATGAAGCAATGGAGTAGTTAGACTTGTTAGCTCAAAATGCTCAAAATTAGGACATCACGTGTACTTATAAGGCACCGAGTAAAACTTAACCTTATACATCTAGTGGAGGTATGTACAACCTTAGAGAAGAGCATGACCTTCAAGCCAAGTTTGCATATTTAGCTAGAAAAGTCGAGGCATTAGAATTGAAAAAGAGTGGTCAATTAAAATCTATTGAAAACATTGTGTGTCAAATCTGTGAAACAAATGAACACTCAACCAACGAGTGTCCAACCTTGCCTTCTTTTAAGGAATGTCTCCATGAACAATCCCATGTTTTAAATAGTTTCCAAAAGGTCAACCATAACCTATACTCACAAACATACAACCCTGGTTGGAGAAATCACCCAAATTTTAGTTGGAATAGTAAGAACAACAATGCACAAACTTCACAACCACCATTTCAAGCACACCATAATTTTCAAAATTCTCATGGAGATGCACCTCCTTATGCTCCACCTCTTAGAAGAAATCTTGAGGAAACATTGCATGCGTTCATTGAAAAGCAAGAGACAATCTATACTCAACTTGCTTAAAACATGACAGATTTTAAAGATATTCTTGCAAAATTAACATCTGCTCTCAGTTTCCAAGAAAAAGGTAAGTTTTCATTTCAACCACAATAAAATCCCAAGGGGTAATACAATGCAAATGCAAGTAGTTTTAGAAGCCAACAAATGGATCAACTTAAATCAGTCACTACTCTTCACAGTGGTAAGGTTATTGAAAAACCCTTTCTTAAATCTTACGAGAAAGATGATGAGTTAAGCTTTGAGGGTAAGGAAGGGGTTGAAACTGAAAATTACAAAGAAAAAACTAATTCTCCGCCAGCACTTCCATTTCCTCAAGTCATGATCAAACAAAGGAACGTCAATCACAACATTGAAATCTTTAAAACTTTCAAATAGGTAAGAATCAATATACCTATGCTGGATGCTATTAAACAGGTTCCTTCTATGCTAAATTTTTGAAACATCTATACACTGTGAAGAGAAAACTGAATGTGAAAAAGAAAGCCTTTCTAGCCGAACAAGTAAATGCTATTCTTCAGAACGATAATACTTTGAAATATAAAGACCGTAGTTGCCCTATAATTTCTTGCTTTATTGGAGAGCATAAAATTGAAAGAGGTTTGATCTTGGTGCTTTCGTGAATTTACTTCCATATTCAGTTTTTCAAAGTCTCAATCTAGGTGAGTTAAAACCAACTTCTGTAACTCTTTTACTTGTCGATAGATGTATAAAAGTACCTAGAGGAATCGTTAAAGATGTGTTAGTATAAGTCGATAAATTCATTTATCCTGTGGATTTTGTTGTCTTGGACACACAACTTGTTGAAGCATGTAATTCATTTCTTGTTATTTTAGTACGTCAATTTCTTGCAACTTCTAATACATTGATTAATTATAGGAATGGACTGATGAAGCTATCATTCAAAAACATGACATTGGAGATGAATATTTTCAACATTTGCAAGCAACCTAGAGATGATAATGATTTACAAGAAGTAGATCATATTGATGAATTAATTTATGATCAACCTGAATCTACTTTAAGTAAAAATGAGTTGGAGGAATCTAAAGATTTACAAATGATTTATTATAAGGAAGAAATCACGGATGAAAAAAGCACCGACAATGTTGATGTGAATCTTTTATCAACAATGAGAAGAAATTCGAC
Organism: Populus ilicifolia; assembly: GCA_015708895.1. Taxonomy (NCBI): domain Eukaryota; kingdom Viridiplantae; phylum Streptophyta; class Magnoliopsida; order Malpighiales; family Salicaceae; genus Populus; species Populus ilicifolia. The sequence continues at coordinate 29,844 of SRLM01002565.1, read as the reverse complement.
ACCTAACATCATACCAATCAATGATTACTTTCCTAACTAATCCTTACTTTCTCTTAATCCAATGCCTTGGTATGATAAAAATATCAATTTTCTTGCTTTAGGAGATTTGCTAGCTGATTGGAGTACCTAAGACAAAGAAAAGTTTTTGAATGAAGTGAAGAACTTTTATTGTGATGACCCTAACTTATTCAAATATTGTCTTGATCAAATATTTCAAAGATTCATTCCCGACAATGAGGTAAGTAGTGTTATTAAACTTTGTCATTCTAAAGCATGTAAAAGTTATTTCTCATCAAAAAAGACAACTGCAAAAATCTTTCAAAATGGATTTTATTGGCCCACCATGTTCAAGGACACACATGTATTGTGGAAAACTTGTGAAAATTATCAAAAAGTTGGTACTCATAAAAAAGTTTTGTTTTATAATTCTCAACTTTATGCATTCCCAGGAGAGCTAAGATCAAGATAAAGCAATCTTTATGGGGCCTGTGATATTGAGAATTCAATAAATGACAATGTTTTTAAGGAAAATGGACATCGTTTGAAAGCTTACTTTGATAATTTTCCTAGTGAAAATGAATCAACTAGTTTGAATGATCTTGTAGATAAAGGTTGATTATTTTGTTTTTTTTCTCATATTATTTTTGTCTTTCTTTTTGAGTGATTTTTGCTAGTTTCTCTCACCCCAGTCAAATGACATATAACGGTACTCCATGACTTAAGTCGGTTCTTTCAGTTTCCCATAATAACTCATATCTGTGTATATATTTGTGCAATTCTTTGAATCTCTCTTCCAATTTTCATTTGAAAATGGACACTAATCTTGAAAAATTGAAAAAGTATTTTCTCGCTCTACCTCAGAATGCGATTATAAAATTTTATTGTGCTAGATGTGCAAGATTGAGATTGTTAATGAATCATGGAATTCCTAAAGATATTCGCTGATTGATTTTAGTAAAGGTCTGATTATCAGGTGAGTCCTCTAACTCCTTCATTTCACACATGCCTAGAATAGATAAAAGCATTTTTACAAAGAAACGTCGTGCAAAACAACTGAAAGTTTTTCATTGATGTGTTAGATGGACTTGTAATACACAATGTCGTTCTTTAGGAATGGTATCTACAAATTGTGAAGATAAAATACAATTCATTGAGGATGGCTTGAGTAAGGAGTCTTTAGATAATCTTCTATTGACTCTTGAGACGCATCCTAGTGGAGATGTGCATCGTGCAATTCATGATTTATGACCAATATTTCATAAAAAACATGATCGACTTAGTCTTGGGAATCTGACTAAAAAAGACCTTGTTTGCTAGTTTTTAAGAAAACTCGATGGGAAGCCTATCCCCAACCTATAGAGGGCGTTTAAGTTGAGGACAATTTCAGGTGATATCTTCTATACTCTATCTTTCTACCTTCAAACATTGAGGACAATGTCTTGTTTTAGTTAGGAAGAGAGGGTAGTAGCTAAAAAAAAACTGTGTTTTGTATTTCATAAAGCATGTACAAAATTGTTATTACTATGATGGCAGAGTAAGAAGAACTTTTTATGACTCTTGAGACACATCTTAGTAATCATTCGTAACAAGGTCTACCATAATACTTCTTGAAATATTTAGATTTACAAAATCTCACATTGTTATCACTTAATGCTACTCATATACTTATTTAACATGTATTCTTAAACCTTAATTTACGCACACACTTTAAACATATAATTGTGGGTTGCATATTGGACTATTATATTATTTATGTTCTTTTGTTAAAGGTAACAACTAAGAGAAAGGGATAATATATAATTAAAAAAAGAAAAAAATGATAATAATAAAAATATAAATAAGTTTGGTTTTGTAGCCTGCCTAACCTAAGCAATTACGCCTAAATGAGTGTTTTAACACCTAATACCCTAAAGTCAACTGACTTGGAAGCTATTGGCCCAACGCTTATTACATGGGTTAAGGAGAAAAGTTTAAGGGTATCAAACATTGCACTATCTATATATCAACATCTGCGACCCGAGTTACTAAGCTCGTAGGGGTGTTTTAACACCTAATGTCCTAAGACCAACTAGTCTGGGAGTCATTGGTTGAAAGCTCGTTACATGGGTTAAAGATACATGGTGTTTTAAATTATATGTATATATATTTTTTAAAAAAAGAAGACAAAAATAATAATCCCAACTCAAGGAAGTTAACCTTAAACATTAAAACAAAAATTTTGTTTTCTTCCAAGAAAAGCCCTATAAATATGTGTTGATATATTAAGCACAAATGAAAGGTTTATGAATATCTTGTTAAGAGGTATTGAGCAGATATATAAATTTAATGAGAGTTTGTTTATCTGGATAGATTAATGGAAGTTAAATGATGACTACCTTGCTTTGTGGAATTTGCAAAGTATTTTTCTATTTAATGCTTTGATTACTAGGGACTAGTAATAAGCTAGTTGGGGGGTGATTGATACTTTAAAATGTATTTTTATCAAGGTTTTATATCATCATTTTGCACTTGAAGTATCAATAACTCCTTAACTAAAGCTTGTTTTATAATAATATATCTAATAATATAAGATACCTTTAATTTATGGTAAATGTTCATTTTAAATGCAGGTTTATTACATAAATAAAAGGATTGATTGATGAATTTAAAGACTGAAATTGAAAGGATAAAGAGATGACCAAACTTAAAAAAGAGATGTCGGTGCAATCCAAATGGGAACACTGTTCAGTAATTAGGTCTACTTTATATGGATGGAAAGGTAAGAAACAAACCTATAACTTTCATATGGAGCCCAAGATTTAAAAGAGCCATTTTCAAGTCCAAATTGTTGTAACAACAAAAAAGCCCGAATATGTCCTCCAACCCAAGTACTGTTTAATATTTTGGCCATATCTAGAATTCTAGAAGCCTAAATGAGCTGAATTTGTTACAAAAAAAAGCTGAGATAATTTCCTACAACTTTCATGTTTTCAAGTGGTTCCAATTTTGATGTTATCTAATTAGAACTCAAAAGTGCATTTTTATCATGGTTTTATATCATCATTTTACACTTGAAGTATCAATAATTCCTTAACTAAAGTACGTTTTATAATAATCTATCTAATAATATAAGATACCTTTAATTTGTGGTAAATGTCCATTTTAAATGCAGGCTTATCACATAAATAAAAGGATTGATTGATGACTGATGTAACCATATTATTCGATAGTTTCACCCACATTTACCTAATGTTTTGTCCATGTTTTATATGTAAAATGCCTTGATATTCTTTGTTTTATGTTTTGAAGGCACATTTGGATGAAAAAAAGCAAAAAGGAGTAAATTGGAGATAATTGGTGGATTTGACGTTCAGTCGATGTTTTGTGCAGAGCGTAAGTTCTAGAGATCAAAATGAAGTGATTCTAGTGGCTTTAAAAAGCTAACATCCATACCTTTCTGGAAATCACATCCTTCAAAGTCAAATCTCGTATTCTGCCACTGTTGACCTTTGTCCATTCAAAATTCCATATCTGGAGCTATATAAGTCCAATTGATGCAAACTCAATTTTGTTGAATTCCTGATTCAAATTTCTAGAAACGCTCCACGTTTCAGCCAAAAACGATGTCAGATGAGGGCGATATGATTTTTCAAAGATGACAACTGAATTCTGCCAGCAATCAGGTTTCGTGAAGAAATGAATCCAAATTATGTTTTGAAGCTTCTAAACTATCATCCAAGTTATAATTTCAGCAATTTAGCCCCTCTAGCAAACCAATCTAGAAGGTCAAGAAAAGTAGCCACCAACCTCAATCCACCAACCTCAAATCACCAACCACAAACCAGCTGCAAGTTGGAATGCTGCCATTGTCAAAGAAGGAGGCTGCAATGGTGGATTGTTTGTGGTGACTACTAATGTCAAAGTTTGGCAAGTTTGGTAGCCACCATTATTGATAAAGAAGCAAGAGAAGCTGCCATTGAAGCCTATATATAGACACCAAGAGAGCCAAGAAAGGAGAGGAGGGGAGTGCAATAGAACCAAAGAAAGGTGGTAGCAACTAGAAGTGAAGAAACACAAACTCTCCTCTCTACATACTAGAAATAATGCTTTCTTTTATCTTTAGGAGTAGTTGTTCAATAGATATGCAAGGCTAAGCTCTTTTCTTGGTTGCAAGGACGCAGAAACTTTCAGATTTCAAGAACTGTGAGATTTATTCTTCATTTATTTTCAATTTGTATTATGAATGAGTATGATTGTTTTCCTATGCATGTTTTCTATTATTGTTGTTGGTAATTGCTAGAGCGGACTCTAAGTTATTATTGTGAACAATCTATTGCTAAGTTTGATATCAGAACCGGAGTTAGGGTATATAAACTTGTGAAGCAACTAAGCTTGATAATTGTGGTGGAACTACGTTATTAAACTTAGGGAAAACATTCGATCAAAGCAACACAAGCAGACAACTTGGTTGTTAAGATTAATGAATTTATCTAGATCTTAAGGCTGCCATTAGATTAAATCATTAGTGCAGACACTGTGATTATTTGTTGGTTAGGGCTAGTTATACGGCGGATCCGTTAATTAACCAAAGTTAAAAAAAGATAAAAATTCAGAATATAAACTGGAGTTTCGTTTTAAGGATCAATTATGATTTCTGTAGGTGGATGTGTGCTTGTGACCAAGGTTTGTATTCTTGATAAATTTCAGTTGTAATTGATTGTGTTCACTAGTTTAATTTCTTCCATATTTTAGATTATCACAAATCAAAACCCCCCCAATTGCATAACATATAGCATAAACATTTTAACTAAATCTTCCTCGTGGGATCGATCCCTTGCTTGCTCTATACTATCTTGTGTGTTTTAAGCTAGGGTAATTAATTTGTGCGACCGCGACATCGCAACAATGACTTTATGAACTTCAATTGCAAAGGCACAGAAATGATCAAACTTAGAAAAGAGATGTCAGTGCAATCCAAACTGGAACACTGTTCGGTAATTGGGTCATATCTGGAACTATAGATCTCATATTTAGGTCTACTTTATATGGATGAAAAGGTAAGACATAGGCCTAGAACTTTTATTGGAGCCCAAGATCTAAAAAGGCCATTTTCAAGTCCAAATTGTTGTAACAACAAAGAAGCCCAAATCTGTCCTCCAGCCCGAGCACTATTCAGTATTTTAGCCATATTTGGAGTTCTAAAAGTCGAAATGAACTGAATTGTTTGCACAAGAAAGATGAGACAATTTCCTAGAACTTTCATGTTTTCAAGTGGCTTTAATTTTGACGTCATCAATGACGTTTTGGGCAGACAAAAGAAGATAAGGATTGTCACCAAGTCAAAGGTTGGCCATCTACTCATCAATTAGTCATCAAATCAATAGTTCTCAATTTTGGCCTATAAATGGAGGCATTTGCCATGCATTTAGGCATCTTGGTGTCGAGATCAAGATCATGCTCTTGCTTTCTCTCTTTGTATTCTTTATGCTTTGTTTTCATTAATATCAAGTTTATGCCTTTTATTTCCTTTCCTTTGCTTTGTTAACTCTTATCTTATTTATGTTCTTATTTTGTTTATCTATTTTTCTTTCTTTCATTAAATCTAGCTAAGTTAATGATGTCAAGGTGAAAAGGTTACACTAACGGTGTAAGAATAAGTATGGTATAAACTTAATATGGACTTTAATGTTTCATACTAACATGTTTTATATTTGTTATCTTGTTCACTCTTTAATACTTTATTTGTTAAGTGACTAATCTTGATTTATGTTGTATAACAATTGGTACAACAAATACTTGGCACTTTCATAGCTCATACTGTATGATATAACCGACACCTGAGCTATGATAGAAACTTGATTTGTTGTTAACATAAGTTATAATCATGAATGCTTGACGAGATTTACAAGTATTAGCACTAATCGAATAAGATGACTAATGTAATCATGTTAACAATCTATAATCTGATTGGAACCTTCTTTATGTGTGGTTTCCAATTGAACAATAAGAGTTTATACTATACTTGTTTGACATACTATTAGTGAAACCTCTAACCTTGACATTTGATATTATCACTGCTTAATCCTTACATTAATATTCTATTTCCAAGTTCTCATCATCATCATCATCATCTTCTTCTTCTTCTCTTTCTTTAATTACTACTACTACTACTACTAGTATTATTATTATTCTTATTATTATTATATTTGCTGTTATTACTATTACTGTTGTTATTGTTAATATTGTTATTGTTGTTTTGTTGTTATTTATAATTTGTACAATAACCTCCCTGTGGTTCGACCCCGGTCTTGCCGGGTTATTTATTACTTCGACACTCCTGCACTTGGGAGAAGACATCAATCTTTTTTTCATGTTATTATCAATGATGTTTTCATCAAATCAATAGTTCCTAATTTTGACATATAAAAGGAGGCATTTGTCATGCATTTAGGCATCTTGGTGTCTAGATCAAGATCATGCTCTTGCTTTCTCTCTTTGTATTTTTTATAATGTTTATGCTTTGTTTACATTAATATCAAGTTTATGCCTTTCCTTTCCTTTCCTTTACATAGTTAACTTTTATCTTATTTATGTTCTTATTTTGTTTATCTATTTTTCTTTCTTTCATTATGTCTAGCTAAGTTTATTATGTCAAGGTGAAAAGGTTACATTAATGGTGCAAGAATAAGAATAGTATAAACTTAATATGGACTTTCATATTTGATACTAACATGTTTTCTATTTGTTATCTTGTTCACTCTTTAATACTTTGCTTGTTAAATGACTAATCTTGATTTATGTTGTATAACACTTGGTACAACAAATGCTTGACACTTTTATAGCCCATATTGTATGGTATAACTGACACCTGAGCTATGATAGAAACTTGATTTGTTGTTAACATAAGTTATAATCATGAATGCTTGACGAGATTTACAAGTATTAGCACTAATTGAATAAGATGACTAATGTAATCATGTTAACAATCTATAATCTGATTGGAACCTTCTTTATGTGTGGTTTCCAATTAAACAATAAGAGTTTATACTATACTTGTTTGACATACCATTAGTGAAACCTCTAACCTTGACATTTGATATTATCACTACTTAATCCTTACATTAATATTCTATGTCCAAGTTCTCATCATCATCATCATCTTCTTCTTCTTCTTCTCTTTCTCTATTATTATTATTATTATTATTATTATTATTATTATTATTANTTATTATATTTGCTGTTATTACTATTACTGTTGTTATTGTTAATATTGTTATTGTTGTTTTGTTGTTATTTATAATTTGTACAATAACCTCCCTGTGGTTCGACCCCGGTCTTGCCGGGTTATTTATTACTTCGACACTCCTGCACTTGGGAGAAGACATCAATCTTTTTTTCATGTTATTATCAATGATGTTTTCATCAAATCAATAGTTCCTAATTTTGACATATAAAAGGAGGCATTTGTCATGCATTTAGGCATCTTGGTGTCTAGATCAAGATCATGCTCTTGCTTTCTCTCTTTGTATTTTTTATAATGTTTATGCTTTGTTTACATTAATATCAAGTTTATGCCTTTCCTTTCCTTTCCTTTACATAGTTAACTTTTATCTTATTTATGTTCTTATTTTGTTTATCTATTTTTCTTTCTTTCATTATGTCTAGCTAAGTTTATTATGTCAAGGTGAAAAGGTTACATTAATGGTGCAAGAATAAGAATAGTATAAACTTAATATGGACTTTCATATTTGATACTAACATGTTTTCTATTTGTTATCTTGTTCACTCTTTAATACTTTGCTTGTTAAATGACTAATCTTGATTTATGTTGTATAACACTTGGTACAACAAATGCTTGACACTTTTATAGCCCATATTGTATGGTATAACTGACACCTGAGCTATGATAGAAACTTGATTTGTTGTTAACATAAGTTATAATCATGAATGCTTGACGAGATTTACAAGTATTAGCACTAATCGAATAAGATGACTAATGTAATCATGTTAACAATCTATAATCTGATTGGAACCTTCTTTATGTGTGGTTTCCAATTAAACAATAAGAGTTTATACTATACTTGTTTGACATACCATTAGTGAAACCTCTAACCTTGACATTTGATATTATCACTACTTAATCCTTACATTAATATTCTATGTCCAAGTTCTCATCATCATCATCATCTTCTTCTTCTTCTTCTCTTTCTCTATTATTATTATTATTATTATTATTATTATTATTATTATTATAGTTGTTCATGCTTTAATTTGATGATGTTCATGCTACAATTTGAGTCATTATAGTGTTATAGACCACCTTAAATTCCCTTAAATGCAAGTATGAATTTTCTAAATCTAAGACATGAAAAGAAGGTAAAAGTTGAATAATGTCTAGTTTAAAATTAAAATGAGATGCATCAGGAGGAAAAACTATGCATGATGGTGCACTTGTTCTTGTAGGGATTCATGTGGTCTCTATGTGTTCTAACATGGTTATTCTTGTTATTCTCATTATGAAGTGACTGGTTATCTTCTTCGTCTATATTTTCTAAAAATAATGAGGATACCCTACAAAGTCTACCACTTGATGTACATGACCACGCTCTCATGCACGCATAGGAATGGAATAAAAGAAAGAAGAAAATAAAAGAAGAAGAAATAAGAGAGAAGAAACAAAGTTATATACAAGAAAAGTGAAAAGAGAAAATAAAATAAAAACTATAATTTGTACAAGAACTTACCTCCCCGGTAACGGTGCCAAAAACTTGACATGATCGAAAGATTGATGTCTTATCCCAAGTGTAGGAGTGTCGAAGTAATAAAAAACCTGGCAAAACTAGAGTCGAACCACAGTGAGGTTAATTGTACAAATTATAAACAACAACAACAATAGCAACAGTAACTACAATAATAACAATAATATTAGTAGCAATAATATATTAAATAATGATAATAACAAATATCAAGGTTAAAGGTTTTACTAATGGTATGTCAAACAAGTATAGTATAAACTCTTATTATTTAATTGGAAACCACACACAAAAGAGGTTCCAATTAGATTATAGATTGTTAACATGATTAAGTTAGTCATCTTATTTGATTAATACTAATACTTGTAAATCTTATCAAGCATTCATGATTATAACTTATGTTAACAACAAATCAAGTTCCTTTCATAGCTCAGGTGTCGATTATGCCATATAGTATGGGTTATGAAAGTGTCAAGCATTTGTTGTACTAAGTGTTATACAATGTAAATCAAGATTAGTCATTTAACAAGCAACGTATTAAAGAGTGAACAAGATAACAAATACAATACATGTTAGTATCAAACATTAAAGTTCATATTAAGTTTACTCTATACTTATTCTTACACCATTAGTGTAACCTTTTTACCTTGATATAATAAAATTCGCTAGACATAATGAAAAAAAATAAACAAAATAAGAACATAAATACGATAAAAGTTAACTAAGTAAAGAAAAGGAATTGAAAGGCATAAACTTGATATTAATGAAACCAAAACTTAAACATTATAAAAATACAAAGAGAGAAAGCAAGAGCATGATCTTGATCTAGAAACTAAAATGCCTAAATGCATGGAAAATATCTCTTTTTATAGCCTAAAATTAGAAACTATTGATTTGATGACTAATTGATGAGTAGGTGACCAACTCTTAACTTGGTGACAATCCTTATCTTCTCTTATCTGCCCAAAACATCATTGGTAGTGTCAAAATTGGAGCCACTTGAAAACATGAAATTTGTAGCAAATTCAAGTCATTTGAACTTCTAGAACTCTAGATATAGACGAAACATTGAATAGTGCTCGGGTTGGAAGATAAATTCGGACTTCTTTATTGTTGCTACAATTTGGACTTGAAAATGACATTTTTAAATCTTGGGCTCCATATAAATGTTGTAGGAATATGTCTTACCTTTCCATTCATAGACCTAAATCTGAGATCTACAACTCCAGATATGACCCAATTACCGAACAGTGTTCCAATTTGGATTGCACCGACATCTCTTTTTTAAAGTTTAGCCATCTTTTTATCCTTTCAATTTCAGTTCTTAAATTCATCAATCAATCCTTTCATTTATATGATAGGCTTGCATTTAAAATGAACATTTATCATAAATTAAAAGTATCTTATATTATTAGATATGTTATTATAAAATATGATTTAGTTAAGGAGTTATTGATACTTCAAGTGCAAAATGATGATATAAAACCTTGATAAAAATGTACTTTTAAGTACTAATCAGTCACATAACCATTTAACATTCAAAACAAGTCCAACCTAACATTCATCCATCTCCTTAAAGATCTCATTATAATTCATCAAAATCATAAGGTTTCATCCCTAGTGCTTTATAAGTTAAGGGATCAAGAACCACATAGTTGTTGATATGTTTATCCTAATTTGTTTAACCATATAGGTAATTTAATCTCCCATAAATATAACAAGTTTATTATTATTATTACTATTACTACCATCATATAACACTTATTGATACAATGTTTTTTATTTGTGTTACCTCTTGCATCTTTTGCATTTCATAAACTCATTAAACCTTATCCAATAACTCTGATATCAACTATAATGCCCCATATTTTCATATACATTTATAGTTATTTTCCTACGATTTGTTACTTAAAAAATATAGGTAATTTTTTTAATACATTTCTCATATAAAAATCTACCAATATTTCTACTAAAATTTCAATAGAGTCCTCTATACCGGGGGTCCCAAGTTATATATATATATATATATATANTATATATATATATAACTTCTAATATCTCATATCTCATAACTCAATCACGACCCAATCATCCTGGGTCTCAATCAAACATCATCATTGTCACAACTATAATATTTATAACATATATTAAACAACAAATATCATTAGAGAGGAATAACTGAGATAAACACACATACATGAAACATAATTATATGAATTTCAAAGTTAAGTTCATCTATTCAGATTTAAACATCAATTATACAAATTAAGTTATATTAATGTTTTAATATTTTAAAATACAAGGATATACTTCTTAGTACTAGATAACAAAAAGTGAACAGAAGCTAAGATTTACTCATGTCATGCAAGCGATAGTCCTGAAACAAAATACATATTATTGAAACATGAATATCACAATTAGTTACACAAATATCTAACAATTCAAAAGGACAAACATGTATTCATATTCTATTCACTTATCTTTTTTTTTCCATTGTAACTCTTTCTCATTCAACTACTAAAATCATTTCATCTTCCATTTTCAACTTTCATTCAAGATTCCATAAGATCATCTACAATTATTTCTACCTAACTCATACCACTACCAATTTCACTAGTATCATTATCACCTCGTAGGCATCGATGCATGGTGATCCTCTTACCTAGGATCATAACATATGCTAAATGTATGCTAGGTGATACATGGTGATTCCCTTACTCGGGATCTTAAAATACAATAAATGTATGTTAGTCCACGCCCTATATGTATTGATGTATGGTGATCCCCTTACCCAGGATCCTAACATACATTAAATGTATGCTAGTCCATGCTAATTTCAACCATTAATATTATCTTTCTTTGCCCGACCATAGTTGTCATTATAAATTTCCATTTTGAACATGATTTGTTTCTTTTAGAAGTTATGATATAATATCACATGTTCTTCAAAGGGAAAAAACCCCAAATTTCCACGCTTTAATGCATCTAAATAATCGCTTTAGCAACTTTTTGAATATGTCAGCAGAGATCATATTCCAATCTCTCCTTAGATTTTTTTTACTATATCTAAAGTTCTATAACTCTATTTCAAGCAAGAATGGTCTCGTTAAAAAGCTAAGACACGAGGTTACAAATCCCATGAGGGAGGAAAAACTAGTTCTACCCCCAAAACACTCGAAATTATTCACAACAAATTAAACCTGCTACCCTATAGGGTTTGTCATGATCCCATCTTGGTTAATGATCCACAACTAGAGTTTTATAGCTTCAAATTAAGTAAGATCAGTTTTATTAGTTATTCAACATCAAAAAGTACAATCACTATGAAGGAACCTGATCTTAATTCCCTTATCCTCCTACTCGAATTCTCTTTAAAAGTTAAAAGATGAATTTATCTAAACTCATCGACATTTTCATTTACACATAACATCCACAATTCAACTTTTTATCTTTTATCTCAACCTCTAGCCATATCACATATCATATAAGAGTGTCAAAAAATATCTTTTCAAGTGTTAATTTATCATATTTATTTCAATCTTCCCTCTTAACATCAAATAGAACATTCTTATCGAATTTTATGAACTTTTCAAACAATATTCTTCTAAAAACAATCCTTGACATTTTAGCATGCATTGTTTTTCCTTATTTTGACATGATTAAACACACATCATCAAGCTAAATATATGAAATTAAACATCCTTCCCTTTTGATGCATAATTGATCGAAAGCATGGCCTTAAGGAACCAAGAGCTCCCTCATTCTTTTCGTGCTAATTTCATTCAATTCACACACACATTCACATAAAGAAAACAATCTATTATAGTAAATTCATTAAGGAAAACCATAGTTTTCCCCTTTTCCTCTTTGCTCTTCATATGGTCGACTAACTTTCCTTGCCCCTGTTTGTGTGGCCAGATTTGGATATCAATCTGAGTTGTCCTTAGAAATAAGGGTAACAAGCATCATAACCTTATACAATTTGTTTTCCTAGCAACACTCACAACACCAACCATCATGTTTAATCTTCTTTCCACTATTAAATTTCTCATCCTTTTATATCATAAATCAACATGCAACATAAAAAAATAAAATTTCATAATATATTAAACTCTTCAAAATATAAATAGGTGAGGTAGGAAACACCTATTTGTTCCTTTTAGTGGTCCCGTTTTGCTAGTTTGAGGTCCTATAGTCAATGTCTCTTCTGCTCCATATAAGATCAACATTTAATATCATTCATTCCCCTTTTCAATATTTTCTTATCAACTAGCAAGCATCATTATACAATGTCATGTAAGATTTTCATATCAAAAGTAGATCACTATTTCACGTTCACATAGCCATTTGTTAACTTGAACCATGTAGATTTTTCCAAGCTAATTTTTTAACACAAACTTACCTCACCGTAATCATTGTATATAAGACCCTAATTTCTAAAAATGTTTTTATTCTTGAAGCTATCCAAATCAGCCTCTTAACACCTATTAATAGGGTTGTCATAGCAGCCTTGCTTTTGTTTCTTGCAGAAATTTTTTATCTGTAACAACACTACACTTAAAGTTATCACTCTAGCCCCTTTTTTCTTAAAAAAATAAAGGGGTATTTAGCCCCCCCTAAACATAGACTTTTAGGGCTATCACAACAACCCAAAATTATCCTAAAAATTAAGTCTTTTTGTTGCTCAATTTCCTTTTAATTTTAGGGTTGTTTTAGCTCACACAAAATTAATTTTAGCAACAATTTTAATTAACCAAAAATAACAAACCATCAAGTTATAATTTATTATTATAAGTATAATATATCCAAATATAAACACCATCCAACGTTGAAATTTAAAGAAAATTGTGTCTAACCAAATTGACTTAAAACTTGAAGACTTACTGTGTAAAAAGCATAATGTTTGTTTATAGTGGTTGATTTTGATCTCCACTATTCAAAATCTAGGACTGCTATAGAAGATCCTTTAGGTGACAATGTATAAGATACAGATGAGAACAACATATCTAAATATCATTTTGATCCAATGGTGGAAGGTGAAGTTATAACTATCATAATTTTTGCTATCAATTTATCTTTTTGATTAGTACTTAAAAGTGCATTTTTATCAAGGTTTTATATCATTATTTTGTACTTGAAGTATCAATAACTCCTTAACTAAAGCATGTTTTATAATAACAAGTCTGATAACATAAGATACCTTTATTTCATGGTAAATGTTCATCCTAAATGCAGGTCTATCACATAAATAAAAGGATTGATTGATGACTTAAAGTACTAAAATTGAAAGGACAAAGAAAGTGCAAAACTTAGAAAAAAGATGTTGATACAATCCAAACTAGAATATTATTCAGTAATTGGGTCATATTTAGAGTTGTAGATCTCAAATTTAGGTTTGCTTTATATGGATGAAAAGCTAAGATATTGGCCTAAAACTTTCATGGGAATGAAAGACTCAATTTTGCTATTTGCAAGCCCAAATCTTAACAACAATATAGAAGTCCAAATATGTCTTGTAGCCTAGATACTATTCAGTGTCCAATCCATATCTTGAGTTCTAAAAGTTTAAATGACCTTAATTTTTTTTTTAGGAAAGCTGAGATAATTTCCTAGAACTAGAACTTTTACGAGTAAAGTTGGTTCAAATTCTGATGTTATCAATAACATTTTATTAAGACAAGAAGATAAGAATTCTCACCAAGTTAAGAGTTGGCTACCCGCTCAATAATTAGTCAACAAATCAATAATTCCCAATAAATTTTGGTCTATAAAAGAAGGCATTTGCCATATATTTAGACATCTTGGTTTTCAGATAAAGATCATGTTTTTGCTTTCTCTTTGTATTTTTATAATGCTTAAGTTTTGCTTTCATTAATATCTTGTTTATGCCTTTCTTTTCCTTTCCTTAGTTAACTGTTATCTTATCTTGTTTATTTATGTTTCTCTCTTTCATTATGTTTAGCTAAGTTTATTATGTCAAGGTGAAAATGTTACACTAATAGCATAAAAATAAGTATAGTGTTAACTTAACAAGGACCTTAATATTTGATACGAACACATTTTATATTTGTTCTGTTATTCACTTTTAATACTTTGCTTGTTAAATGGGTAGTTTAGATTTGTGATGTATAACACTTAGTACAACAAATACTTCACACTGTGAAAGCTCAGGCCATATTGTATAACCGACACTTGTGCTCTGAAAGGAACTTGATTTGTTGTTAACATAAATTATAATCATGAATACTTGACAATATTTATAAGTATTCGTATTATTTGAATAAGATAACTAATGTAATCATGTTAACAATTTATAATCCAATTGAAACCTCCTTGGTGCATGATTTTCAGTTGAATAATAAGAGTTTGTATTATACTTATTTGAAATACCATTAATGGATCCTCTAACCTTGACATTTATTGTTATCATTGTTTAATCCTCACATTAATCTTCCATCTCAAATTTCTCATCAACTTCCTCTTCCTTTTCTTTTATTATTATTGTTAGTATTAGAATTAGTATTAGAAGTAGGGGCGAAACAAATACACTTAAAGAAATATGGCCAAAATGAAAATAAGAATAATTATAAAGCATAAATACTCCTCTTCTAAAAATATATAATAATAATAATAATAAATAAATAAAGATCTGTGGCTCTCATAATGAAAGAAAAAAGGGAGTTTTTATATCCATTATTACAAACCAAGAGAGAAACACAAAAAAATTCCAAGAAACCATCCAAGATTAAGGGTTATGCATAGAATAGACACTAGTAGGCAAGGGATGAACAAGAAAATCTGTACTAGAAAAGAAGAGGGGAGGATTAACTATATTAAAAAGAAAGGGAGAGAGTTGAAGATCGAAACCTTGATTCGTACCGGGTAAGGTGTTCTACACACAGTTTTATGAATTGTTTCAAAGTCGATTATAAATTGATATCTGGATGTTGAATTATAGTTAGAGTTCTTAGACTTGAATTGAGGAAAAGTATAAGTTGCTAAATTAAATAACTTCATGTGTTGTGTGTAAATAGAAAAATTGACGAACCTGGACAGTTTCGTTTCTCCACTTTTAGAGGGATTTTAGGTAGGTGGATGAGGAAATTAGGATCATATTCTAATTAGTACTTAAAAGTGTATTTTTATCAGGTTTTATATCATCATTTTGCACTTGAAGTATTAATAACTTCTTAACTAAAACATGTTTTATAATAACATATCTAATAATATAAGATACCTTTAATTTATGGTAAATGTTCATCTTAAATATAGGTCTATCACATAAATGAAAGGATTAATTGATGAGTTTAAGAAGTGAAATTGAAAGGACAAAGAGATGACCAAACTTTGAAAAGAAATGCTGGTGTAGTCCAAACATGAACATTATTTGGTAATTGCGTCATATTTGGAGCCAAATCTTAGATTTAGGTCTACTTTATATGGATGAAAAGGTAAGACATAGACCTACAACTTTCATATGGAGATCTAGTTTTAAAAATGTCATTTTCAAGTCCAAATTGTAGCAACAATGAAGAAGTCCGAATATGTCTTGCAGCCCAAATACTATTCAGCATTTAGCCCATATCTTGAGTTCTAGAAGTCTAAATGACCTTAATTTTTTTTCCCTCAAAAGCTGAGATAAATTTCTAGAACTAGAACTTTTATGAGTATAAGTAGTTCCAATTCTGACATTATCAATGATGTATTATTCAGATAAGAAGATAAGGATTGACAATAAGTCAAAACATGGTCACCTACTCATCAATTATTTATCAAATCAATAGTTGTAAATTTTGGCCTATAAAAGGAGGTATTTACCTATATTTAGGCATCTTGGTTTCCAAATCAAGATCATGCTCTTGCTTTCTCTTTTTGTATTGCTTATGTTTTGCTTTCATCAATATCAAGTTTATACCTTTCATTTCCTTTCCTTTACTTAGTTAACTTTTATCTTATTTATGTTTTTATTTTGTTTATTTATTTTTCTTTCTTTCATTATGTTTAGTTAAGTATATTATGTCAAGGTAAAAAGGTTATACTAATGGTGTAAAAATAAGCATGGTGTAAACTTAACATGGACCTTAATGTTTGATAATAACATGCTTTGTAATTGTTATCTTGTTTGCTTTTAATACTTTACTTGTTAAATGGTTAATCTAGATTTATGTTATGTAATACTTGGTACAATAAATACTTGGCACTTTCATAGCCCATATTGTATGGTATAACCAACACCTAAGCTATGAAATGAACTTAATTTGTTGTTAATATAAGTTATAATCATGAATGCCTGAGAATATTTACAAGTATTAACATTATTTGAATAAGATAACTAATATAATCAAGTTAATAATTTATAATCTGATTGAAACCTTCTTTGTGTGTGGTTTCCAATTGAATAATAAGAGTTTATACTATACTTGTTTGACATACCATTAGTGAATCCTCTAACCTTGATATTTGTTGTTATTATTATTTAATCCTTACATTATTCTTCCATCTCAAAGCTCTCATCTTCTTCATTTTCTTTTTCTTTTTATTTTATTATTATTATTATTATTATTATTATTGTTATTATTATGGATTTGTTGTTGTTGTGTTATTGTTATTATTTATAATTTATACAATTAACCTCTTTGTGATTCGACCTCGGTGCTGCCGAGTTATGGATTTGTTGTTTTGTGTTATTGTTATTATTTATAATTTATACAATTAACCTCCTTATGATTCGACCCTAACACGACTGAAATATTAATGTCTTCTCCCAAGTGCAGGAGTGTCAAAGTAATAATAACTCGACAAGACTGGGGTCGAACCATTGGGAGGTTAATTGTATAAATTATAAACAACAACTATAGCAATAACAACAACAACTATAATAATAATAACAACAACAACAATAACAACAACACTAGTAAAGAAAAAGAAGAAGAAGATGATGATGACAACTTGAAGATAGAATAGCAATGTAAAGATTAAACAATGATAATAACAACTGTCAAGGTTAGAGGTTCCACTAATGATATGTCAAACAACTATAATATAAACTCTTATTATTCAATTGGAAACCATACACAAAGGAGGTTCCAATCAAATTATAGATTGTTAATATGATTACATTAGTTATCGTATTCAATTAATGTTAATACTTCTAAATTTCGTCAAGAATTCATGATTATAACTTATGTTAACAACAAATCAAGTTCCTTTCATAGCTTAGGTGTCGGTTATACCATACAGTATGGGCTATGAAAGTGTCAAGCATTTGTTGTACCAAATGTTATACAACATAAATCAAGATTAGTCATTTAACAAGCAAAGTATTAAAGAGTGAACAAGATAACAAATATAAAACATGTTAATATCAAACATTAAATTCCATATTAAGTTTATACTATACTTATTCTTACACCATTAGTGTAACTGATTGTGCATCAAAAGTATCATTANTTTTTTTTGTTACCTAGCTTAATTTCCAGATCTAGCTCTCTGTGGATATGACCTCGATCTTACCGAGTTAATTGCTACATCGCACACTCGTGCACTTGCGAGTTAAAATAAGCCGATCATAAAAAGCGGTCAAGCAGTAACCTTTCCACCTTGACATAATAAATTTAGCTAGACATAATGAAAGAAAGAAAAATAGATAAACAAAATAAGAACATAAATAAGATAAGAGTTACCAAAGCAAAGGAAAGGAATTGAAAGGCATAAACTTGATATAAATGAAAGCAAAGCATAAACATTACAAAAAATACAAAAAGAGAAAATAAGAGCATGATCTTGATCCAGACACCATGATGCCTAAATGCATGGAAAATGCCTCTGTTTATAGGCCAAAATTGAAAACAATTGATTTGATGACTATTTGATGAGTAGGTGGCCAACTCTTGACTTGGTGACAATCCTTATCTTTTTTTGTCTTCCCAAAATGTCATTGATAACGACAAAATTAGAACCACTTAAAAACATGAAAGTTGTAGGAACTTGTCTCAACTTTCATGTGTAAAACATTCAGCTCATTTTGACTTCTACAACTCTAAATATGGCCAAAATACTGAATAATGCTCGGGCTAGAGGACAAATTTGGGCTTCTTTGTTATTGCAACAATTTGGAGTTGAAAGTAGCATTTTTAGATCTTGGGCTATATAAAAGTTGTAGGCCTATATCTTATCTTTCCATCCATATAAAGTAGATCTAAATCTCAGATCTATAGCTTGAGATATGACCCAATTACCGAACAATGTTCCGATTTGGATTGCACCAACATGTCTTTTCTAAGTTTGGCCATCTCTTCATCAATCAATCCTTTCATTTATGTGATAGACTTGCATTTAAAATGAACATTTACCACAAATTAAAGGTATCTTATATAATTATAAAACATGTTTTAGTTGAGTTATTGATACTTCAAGTGCAAAATGATGATATAAAACCTTGATAAAAATACACTTTAACCCATGTAACGAGCTTTCAGCTAATGACTCCCAGACCAGTTGGTCTTAGGGCATTAGGTGTTAAGACACCCCTACGAGCTTAGTAACTCGGGTCGTAGATACTGATATGTAGATAGTGCAATGTTTGATTCCCTTAAGCTTTTCTCCTCAACCCATGTAACAAGCGTTGGGCCAATAGCTCCCAAGTCAGTTGACTTTAGGGTATTAGGTGTTAAAACACCCCTTCGGGCTTAATTGCTTAGGTTAAGGAGGCTACGAAACCAAACTTATCTACATTTTTTTTCTTTTTTTCTTTTTTTTTTATTATTATTATTTTGTTGTTTTTTTTTTAATTATATACTATCCCTTTCCCTTAGTTGTTACCTTTAACAAAAGAACATAAATAATGTAATAATCCAATATGCAACCCACAATCATATGTTGAAGTGTGTGTGTGTAAATTAAGGTTTAAGAATACATGTTAAATAAGTATATGAGCAGAATTAAGTGATAACAATGCGAGAGTTTGTAAATCTAAATATTTCAAGAAGTATTATGATAGACCTTGTTACGAATGATTACTAAGATGCATCTCAAGAGTCACTTTAACAAAAGAGCTCCTTTACTCTGTCATCCTAGTAACAACCATTTCGCACATGCTTTATGAAATAGAAAATATTTTTTTTGTTTAGCTACTACCCTCTCTCCCCAACTAAAACAAGACACTGTCCTCAATGTTTAAAGGTAGAAAGATAGAGTATAAAAGATATCACCTGAAATAACGAACACTGACAAACCTGAAACACACTAGAAAAAATATAAGAAACAACAAAACACAATAATAAAACCAAAAGACACAAATATTCATAAATGCAGGCTCAAATCCAATCTAAGCTTTTTACAGTTTTCCTTAGTTGACCAATTTATGCGACTCATGGAAGGATCAATTACAGGAATGAAATATTATAGTTGGTCAATTAATTATTCAGCAGTAGCAGCAGAGATTATGATTTGTCGTGCAGAACAAGTTAGAAATTCCTGTTCCACAGCATAATCAAGAAAAGACAACAACTTATCATAATAACCATTAACATTTAACAAAGCTATGAGTTTATGGTAAATGTGCATTTAGGCCCAAGAGGAAATATGAAATATCTCTTCCAATATACCTAGACACCTGGTAAGGCAATGAAGGCATCAACATGGTTAAACATTGCATTCATTCAAGTAGACATTATGGAGACCTGTAGTTCCTCTTCAATTGTTTTTCCAATGATATCCCTTTGTGCTAAAGCTTCGGGGATGACCCCTAAAACTTAACTACCTCCTAAAAATGTAGCTATTGACACACCTCCCATTAATACAAGACTGCCTCCCCCATACACTAAATGAATCTTTCTCTCAATTAGCACTTGACCAAGATGATTTGCTGATTCTAAAAACTCCTTTTCTTTCCTAAGACTAGATCCACCAAAAACACAAATATTTCTTATATGATGACCTGAGAAAATTATCATTTCTACACACTTCTGTATTTGTTGAATGTATGAGTTGAGTAAAAATGAAAGGAAGGAAGAGAGGATTTTATAGATGAGAAATTAGAAAAGCAATCATACCACCTATATGTAGGCCAGCTGGAGCCTCTCTCTCTCTCTCTTATTATTTATGTATTTATTTACTTGTGAAAAAGCATGTGTATGTACAGGTAGGTATGATTGTGGCTCACATCTTCCCTTGGTTTTACGTCCAAGAACGACTTAAACGCCCTCTATGGGTCGAGGATAGGCTTCCCATCTAGTTTTCTTAAAAATTGGCAAATAGGGTCTTTTTTAGTTAGATTCCCAAGACTAAGTCGATCATGTTCTTTATGAAATGGTGGCTATAAATCATGAATTGCACGATGCACATCTCCACTAGGATGTGTTTCAAGAGTCAATAGAAGATTATCTAAAGACTCCTCACTTAGGCCATCCTTAAGGAATTGTATTTTATCTTCACATTTTATAGATACCATTCCTAAAGAATGACAATGTGTATTACAAGTCCATCTAGCACATCGATGATAGACTTTTAGTCGTTTTGCACAACGTTTCTTTACAAACGTGCTTTTACTTATTTCCAAGCATATTTTAACTTTGGACAGCAATTCGACCCTCTTAGAAGCTTTTTTTCGAGATGTCTATTAGAGACATATTTATAGGAAATTCTGTCACCTTTCCAGATCATTAAAGAACAGCTCATTTGGACACCTGAGTAAAAAGTTATGGGTAAAACACCAAAAGGTGTTCTGAAAAATCAAATCAGGACAGCTTTGCAACCACTTTGGTGCACGTTTTTCTTCCTCATTTATGAGTTATCTCCTTCTTCTTTTTGACCCAAAATAATGAAAAAATATCCCCTCCAGCTTTCCATCCATGTGCTTGCCTTCTTCGATCAATGAATTACCCAAAATAAATCAATTGTTGTTGTGTGGACATGTAAGATCATGGATTGTGTTTGGGCTGATTTGAAGGTTGATTTGGGGTTGATTTAGGGCTGATTTGGGGCTGAGTTTGGGCTGAATTTGAACATCAAATAAGTATACAAATGTACTTATTATTTGGGCTAAGATTGACATTGAAACCTTGAGTGTTTAATGGTTGAAGTTTGCACACAACATAAGGCAAGTTTGGGCTTGAAATAGATCATATGATATTCTTTTCTAGAATTGGAATAGAATTGATTTTTGGGACAAATTTGGAGCACTTATTTCAACCAAGATTTGCTTCAATCTTCAACTAAATGTCTCTTCAATTCTTTGTTCTCAATTCCGATGTTGAATTTCTTGAATTAATTCATTTAAGCTCCAAAAACCTATCGAAACATTAAAACAAACTTCATTACTAAAAAACACATCAATTATTATAAAAAGACCAAATAAAAACAATAAATACATATGTAAAATAAGAGACTTAATGATACTTTTGATGCACAATCATTAGGAATGAATCTTTAAAATATTTGATCAGGATAATATTTGAATAAGTTAGGGTCATCACAATAAAAATTCTTCACTTCGTTCAAAAACTTTTTTTTTATCTTAGGTACTCCAATCAACTGGCAAATCTCATAAAGCAAGAAAATTGATATTTTTATCATACTAAGACATTGGATTAAGAGAAAGTAAGGATTCGCTAGGAAAGTAATCATTGATTGGTGTGATGTTAGATGTTGAATTTGTTGTCACTTTTGATAAAAGATCCACATCAACATTGTTGGTACTTTTTTCATCCATGATTTCTTCCTTGGAATAAATCATTTGCAAATCTTCATATTCACCCAACTCATTTTTACTTAAAGTAGATTCAAGTTGATCATAAACTAATTCATCAATATGATCTACTTCTTGTAAATCATTATCATCTCGTGGTTGTTTGAAAATTTTGAAAATATTCATCTCCAATGTCATGTTTCCATATGATAGCTTCATTAGTCCACTCCTACAATTAATCAACGCGTTTGAGGTTGTAAGAAACAGACATCCTAAAATAATAGGAAATGAATTACATGCTTTAACAGGTTGTGTGTCCAAGACAACAAAATCCATAGGATAAATGAATTTATCGACTTGTACTAACACATCTTCAATTATTCCTCTAGGCACTTTTACAGATCTATCAGCAAGTAAAAGAGTTACAGAAGTTAGTTTTAACTCACTTAGATTAAGACTTTGAAAAATTGAATATGGAAGTAACTTCACATTAGCACCGAGATCAAGTAAGTTTCTTTCAATTTTATGCTCTCTAATAAAGCAAGAAATTGTAGGACAACCAAGGTCTTTATATTTCAAATCATTATTGTTATGAAGAATAGCACTTGTTCGACTAAAAAGGCTTTCTTTTTCACATTCAGTTTCCTCTTCATAGTGTATAGATCTTTCAAAAATTTAGCATAGGAAGGAACCTGGTTAATAGCATCCAGCAAAGGTATATTGATCCTTACTAGTTTGAAAATTTTAAAGATTTCAGAGTTGTGATTCACTTTTCTTTGTTTGGTCATGGCTTGAGGAAATAGAAGTGCTGGCGGAGAATCAGTCTTTTCTTTGTAATTTTCAGATTCAACCCCTTCCTTACCATCGGAGATTGACTTATCATCTTTATCATAAGGTTCAAGAGAGGGTTTTTCAAAAGCCTTACCACTGCGAAGAGTAGTGACTGATTTGACTTGATCTATGTGTTGACTTCCGGAACTACTTGCATTTGCATTGTATTGCCCCTTAGGATTTTGTTGTGGTTGAGATGGAAACTTACCTTTCTCTTGGAAACTAAGAGCAGACGTTAATTTTGCAAGAGTATCTTTAAAATCTGTCATGTTTTGAGCAAGTTGAGTATTGATTGTCTCTTGCTTTTTAATGAATGCATGCAATGTTTTCTCCAAATTTCTTCTAGGAGGTGGAGCATAAGGAGGTGCATAACCATGAGAATTTTAAAAATTATGATGTGCTTGAAATGGTGGTTGTGAAGTTTGTGCATCACTCTTCCAGCTAAAATTTGAATGATTTCTCCAACCAGGGTTATATGTTTGTGAGTATGGGTTATGGTTGGCCCTTTGGAAACTGTTTAAAGCATGGGCTTGTTCATGGAGACATTCCTTAAAAGAA